>NCKU01000108.1:0-63730 GCA_003675995.1 Dinothrombium tinctorium | reverse complement strand
AAAATTCAAAGTGGACATAGAAAGACCAAACCGGTGGCAAACGATAGAAAGCATCAAAGAAACCAAAAAAGTCTATCAGATCAAGCCGATTTGTGCACGTGCACACAAGCTATAGACAAAAAACCATTTTCCATGTTAAATTTAATTAATCATAGCTCCGAAAAACAAAAAGATGTTTACGAAAGAGCAAATGAAAAAGGTATAATAATAAAAGCACAAATTTTTAACAACAAAAATATTGACCCACAAGCCACGTGCAAGCAAAAAATTCGAAAGTATCAAAATTATAATTTTGGGTTTAAAAGGGTAAAATGCAATAAAATTTTATCAAAATCAATGATATCAAAAGAACAAAACAAGATCAGTTTTCACCTAAAAAATACAATTTTCTCATGAACCACTGAACCGATTTTCATGAAACCTGTTTTAAAAACATTATTTTAACTTCCCTAAACTATTTTAATAAAAGAAAACATGGCAGATGCAATTTTGTGATTTCGGTTTTCGCCATATTGAAATTTCTGGTTTTTAAAATTTGATTTTTTGTTTTTTCGCATATTTGATGATCGATTTTGGCCGAATTTGGTTTATTTTCAATAACTCACTCATTCTGAACTAACGTGACACAAAAATCGAATAATAACTGAGCGGGTCAAGTTTTTGAACTTTGCCGAAAATTCAAAAATTTTCACATGTTAAGCGATTTCGGTTTTCGCCATATTGAATTTTCTTGTTTTCAAAATTTGATTTAGAACTAAAATCGCTTAAATCGCGTCGAAACCTTTTTGTTTGAACTTATCACTTAAAAGAATTCAAGATATTGTTTTTAAAACAATTTTCATCAAAATCGTTTCGGTGGGTCACAAGTTATAGGCGTTTAACCTGTGAAAATTTTTGAATTTTCGGCAAAGTTTAAAAAGTTGATCCGCTTTGTTATTATTCTATTTTTACATCACGTTAGTTTATAATGAGTGAGTTATTGAAAATAAAACAAATTCGGTGAAAATCGATCGTCAAATACGAGAGAAATCACAAAATCAATTTTTAAAAGCCAGAAATTTCAATATGGCGAAAACCGAAATCACAAAATTTGCCCCTGGCCACCTTTTCTTTTATTAAATCAGTTTAAGGAGGTTAAAATAATGCTTTTAAAACAAGTTTCATCAATATCTGTTTAGTGGTTCCTGAGAAAATTGTATTTTTTATGTGAAAATTTGGCCAAAAATTTTAAAAATTGCCAAATTTTACCCCAGTTTCTTTTTTCAATTTTTTCTTTTATTTTACTTTATTATGTTTTGTTCTTTTGATATCATTGATTTTGATGAATTTCTATTGCATTTTACGCTTTTAAATCCAAAATTATAATTTTGATACTTTCGAATTTTTTGTTTGCACGTGGCTTGTGGGTCAATATTTTTTGTGTTAAAAATTTTCTTTTCTTTTCTTTTTCAATTGCTTTTTTCTAAATATCTGTTTGCTTTTCTGAGCTATTGCCAAGTAAATTTAACATGGAAAATGGTTTTTGATTACAGCTCGTGTGCACGTGCTCAAATCGGGTTGACCTGGTAGACTTTTTTGGTTCTCATGTTGTGTTCCATCTTTTGCCATCGGTTTGATCTTGCTCGGTCCATTTTGAATTTTTAAGGTCATCACCTCTAAAACGCCCCTCGCGCTCTCTGTCCCAATTTCAAAATTTTCATCTTTTGACTTAGCCTATCATTTGTAGCCCATTAAAATGAACAACTTTCTCATTTATCTTATAAACTTTTATTCACACGTTCAAAAGTTTTTGCAAAAAATTAAGTATTCGGATTTCAAGGACCGATACTGTACTACATATTTTTATACCAAAATTATTACTTCATTCAACTTTTAAATATTGACCACTTTTAATAAACATTTAACCCGAATTTATTTATTTATTTATTTTGATCAATTTTACAAAAATTGAAATCTTTACTCAAAAGAAAAGAAGCAAAAAGGAATAAAAATTTGATTTCGGCACACATTAAGAATCACATAAAAAAAAATCTTTTTTAAATCTAAAAATCTTTTTTGTTTTGTGAAATTTTCGTTAAATTGTGTAAATAGTTTCATTGCCATTTGATACAATAATTTTTTTTATTAACCTTTTTGCCGGTGGTCGCTCCCATCGCAGTGTTACGCTAGTGTTAACAGGTGAAATAGGCGCGTTAATGCATCGCGTTCTTGACAATTTTTGACAGTGATCGAGTTCGTGCGTAACACCCAGCTATAAAATTAGTTACGTTAGTGTTGTGAGAAGAGAAATGAAAAATTTCAAAACTTATTTTGAATTTGGCAATTTAATTAACAAAGTAAACACTTGAAAATAATTAACCGCAATCGATTTTTTGAATTTCAAATTGAATAAAGCAACATTTGCAAGCTTAATTTTCTCATCGTTAGATGTCGCACTGCTGTATGTAAATATTGTGCGCAACAATTTTTCGAAAATTGTTTTCCACTCGCAAGCACAATCACAATGTTCGCCAATTTTTGTTGCAATGTTTCGGCTGCGTGACAGTCAGCGCTCGTCAGGTCATTGGTTAGATAAAAGCTGAACGGAGAGTGTTTTCACTTTTCGCCGGAAAATGTTCGCCACGAACAGCGAAGATTGAACAGTTTAGAAAAATGAATTAATTTTTATTTGTAAGCGCCGAAAACTCTATTTTGCATCACTTCCTTACAATTTTTTCACAAAAAACTTTTGCAGTTTAAGGACCACATGCAGAATACACATCTTTTTTTGATCCTTACGATAATCGCTTTTAATAAACTTAATTGCTTTCCGTCCTAAGTCACTAGCTCTTCGCAAAATCTTCGCCCTCTGTTTTCACAATACATTCGCCACTTTCTTCATGCAGACTTTACTTTACATTTAAACTTTTATTCAAAACTAACTCTCGACGCAAAGTGTGAACGTCAGTTTAAAAACTGCAATGTTTTGACCTGAAGAAGTCTGACTGTAAGCAGACGAAACGTTTTCATATTCATTGTCAACGGTGCGTGCCATTGTGTTAAGTGGAAAGCTTAATTAACATTTCTCTTTAATTTTAAAACACTTTTCAATGCTTACATGCCGATTTCTTACATTGAGCGCATTTCTAAAAATTTGAAGCCACTCAAATGATCGATTTCTCAATTAGAAAATAAACTCTTACCACTGATGAGCTATAGAAGCATACGAAGAAATATTTATTTTTCCATAAAAGCAAATCAAATGTTTAGAAGCTAAACATAGTTTGTCTATGTCTATGTCTATAAGTCAGACATGTAAACATTTTTAAACTTTATTTTTCAAAGCAAAAATCAATGTAAATATTATTAATTTTTTAATTAAGATTTGATGCTAGATTCGTTAAGCAAGAACAACCTAAATTTCTTGTGTCAAGATCGTCCGCATATTAGGAATTTGTTGAATCGCAATTTTCAATTTAAATGATTGAAAAGGTTGTGAATTATTTTGTTTGAATTTTTATTGGAATCAACTAAACATGTTGAAAATTATGTTTTAAGATGTCAATGTTTACTTTTGAAGTGAAGAAAAATTTGCGCTAAAATTTTCGCTTAGCACAAGGTGAATTGATTGATTTATTTCGATTCTTTCTCAATCTAAGTTCTCGAAAACAAAAGCTTCCAAATGGTACCTGTACACAATTAGTACGAATACAATTGCTTAGAAAAGTTTTGTGTGTGAAAAAACAATTTTAGCGTCGAACGGAGTCTAATTAAGCGCAATTTTGCTCACTTTTTAACTTTTTTTCGCACAAAGCGATTAATTCATCATTTATTTTGAAAGCAAAGCTTATAAATTGTACACAATTAGATGCAAACAAAAGCCGATGTGCAATGAGTTGTTTAAATTGTTTTGAAAATAATAATTTTCAAAAAGGCGTTTAGCGTAAAAAACAAAGAGCATCGAGAAGAAAGATTAAAAAAATAATTAGCCGAAGCACTGAAATTGAAGCACTCAAGGCCCCTAATTTTATTTTCTCCTCTTCTCGTTTCACTTTTCTCGCTTTTCGCTGAGAAAGTTTACAACTTTTAAGTCTTGCATAGATTTTGCTAATAATAATTGAATTTTATTTTTCCTTTCTCCGCAATACAAGATTGCAGAGGAGCTCGCGTAATCTTATACTTTATGTGCCCACATTTTGGGCTATAAATTTTGTCTTACTTCATTACTTAAGTCGTAAACGCAAGCACACACACACACACACATACACGATCACATAATCTTAACATTTCGATGAGAAACTAACTATGCAGAGACACACGCGAATTCCGAGCTAATAAATTGAAACTGAATTCTCGTTTTTCATGTCGGTAGGGAGAAAAAATTTTTCTCTCCTTTTTTTGTCAAAAAAATCTTTTATCACTACCGAGCATTTAGATTTAGTCAAAAACGAAATTCACTTTTCGACGAACATTTGAATATTCATTTCTCAGTACTTTATCGATGGGAAATATGTCACCTTCAATTACTCGATACTTTGCACGCATAACGCGCGTTCAATCGATATTCTCCTATTTGTTGGTTCATTTTTTTATTAAACAACTTTTTCACTTTAAGTAAAAAAGAGAAAGTTTACTCAAAAATTTCCTCTTTTCTTTTCGCTCTCTTTTCTTGTAAAGCAAACACAAGAAAAGTTATGCTTCAATAACGATCGTAAGTTTTGCTTCTTCACAAAAATTTGAGCGAGTTTTTGAAGAAAAAGAAGCGAGAAGCAAAGCTTATTAAAAAAAATCTCAAAATGTCGCTTTACAAATTGAATAAAACACAGTGAAGCAAACAAACTTCTAATAAAGCTCGAAACCATTTTGAACATCGGTTACTCTATATAAACTTTATTCTCGACGTGTTTCTTCTCTTCTTTTCGACTCTTTAAAAATGAAAAGCAAAACTAAACATAACTTAAAATCAACGGCAGTTTTGCCCTTAAAAAGCGATTGAAATACATGCAATTTTGAGAAATTTTTTTGATTTCTCGACTTCTCTTCCCAGCGTGAAAAAAAGTATTCAATTTTCTTGCGCACAAATTGAAAAAAAAAACTGCACACACTCAATATTTTTGTGTACATATTATGGCCACTTTTTGCAATAAAGTTGATGCAATTTGATAGAAGAAATGCGACGCTAAAGAGGCTGGGATCGAAAGCGATTCGCTTGAAAATCTCCCACAATTGGGTGGTTGTTTACTGCAGAAATAGGAGTGAAAAAAATTAGACGTGAAAACGATTCTTCCGTTTTTCGTGAAAATTTTGTGAATCGCGCGAAAAAAAGTCAAGATTAATCGACGGATTAGTCTCGTCTGGTTACAAATAGAGGCAAGTTATTGGCTAATTACTTGTTATTTTTTTAAATTTCAAAAGATGCATTCTCCTTTCAAGTGAAATCGACTTTTCTTTTTTGCTCACTCAAAATAGTAAGAATCAATTCGCGAAAGTGAAAAGAATTTAATTAAGAATGAGATAGGCGTTTAATTAATGAGAAACGTTTGTTATTTTCACTATGTTTTAAAGAGAAATCGAAGCGAAAAAAAAATTAAATTGAATACTACTTACATGTTAAATTCAAGCGAAAAACACATATTTTCGCTTTAAAAGCGATATATAACCGACGATTGAGAGAGAAAAAATTGTAAAAAATTGTTTCGAACTCAAATGCACGATAATAATCAAGTTTAAATTATGTTTTCGAACGAATTTGAAGAAGAAAAAATTATAAAATGTGTGAATCGAACACGAAAAGTAAATGTAAATTCAAATGCTCGCTGTGTGTGTGTACGCCTTGAAAAAAGCCAGCGAGATATTTAAATTTGCGAAATAAAAAAATGAATTAATATCAAATACGACATGGCGCAGGGAAAAAAGAACGCGTTGAGATTTAATTTTTTATGCTTTCGCTTAAAAGCTAACCTCTGCAGCTTTAATTCAAGAATTTCGTTTTCTCAATTTTTTCTCTGCATGATTTTTTTTCCAAAATTTTAGCTTCAAGTTTTTGCTTCAAAATTCAAATTTTAAAACTCGAGTTGAAAGAAAACAACTTTTTATCGCTTTTCGAGAAAAATTTTTACAAATGCAAAAAGCAAACAATTTTCATTTTAATAAATGTTTAAAAAGGAAACTTTTGAAAACACAAATAGCTGCGAAAACAAAATGAAGTGAAAAAAAATTTCAGAAGCATCGTTCGCCCGTTTGACCCACCTTAAAAACCTTCGGAGGAGAGCAGAGAGAAAGCTGAGAAACGAGAGATGAGAGGAGAGCTAAAGAAAGCAGAAGAAGTCCACGGAGAAGGCGAAGAAGGCAGTGGCAGAGCTCGATGTCTGAAGCATTTCGTGTGCAATTCCTTTAAACTAATCGCTTGTAATGGTTTTGTCTATCTGAAAGCGGTCGCTGCGAGAGAAAGCGAGAAGTGTGAGTGAATGAGAGTGAAAGAGAGGCGCAAGAAAATCGAGGCCAAAATCCGGGTGCAAAAGAAGAGGAATAAGAAGCGATGGCGGCCGAACACAACAGGTTGCCGCTGACAGAACTCGGTAGACACTGGAGGAATCTTTAAAGCATTAATCACAAATGGAAGAAGAAGAAGAAGCAAACGCACTGTTTTCTCGCTGTCTCGCTGCAAAAGTATCAGTTTTGACGGCGGTCAAGTGATGAATGGGGTGTGGGAAATAAAAATTGTGGCTACTTTGAAGAGATGTTGATTGAAACAAAGCGTGAAATGCGTGAAGGCTTTTGTTTGGGAAAGAAAAAACAAACAAAGCGAAGCATTGTTTCGAACGAACGTTGCGAAAAAAGTGAAGATAAGAAAGATCTTTGCTCAACACGCTTCGTTTTAAATTTCGCAGCCAGAAATGACATTAAACCATCTGTAAGCGAACATTCGTTTTCCAAAAAGCGAACGAAAAGAGACATAAAAACAAGGTGCATGGAATGTGGTCTTAATTTTGAGCGCGCACCACACGCAATTTCTGCGTACACGAAATTTTGCGAAATCCGAAATTATATTTAGTGATACTTGTTAGGCGCAAGAATGTGAAAATCAATTTCGAAAACTATTCTAATTAAAGCGGCTTAATGGCGAAAAAATGAATACGCGAACCGCGAGTGCCATTTCCTTTAGTGGTCAAAAGAAGAAAGAAGTGCGAAAAGTTTGGCGAATTGTTCAAAGTGAAACTAAATTAAGACGGAGATGCGAAATTTTGCAAAGCTGTTTATTTTCGAGCTTAAAAAGTGATACAGTAAAGTATTTACACGCATTATGTACGGCACATACACACATGGCAAAGACAGAGGCTCGGAGCGCCGTGTGGCAGAAGCGAAATGAAAGTTTGTTTTTTCACTCGGTGGTGCCGAACTGCGATTTTGTGATTCGACATCGCTGCTCAGTTTTGTGAGCATGTCTTTCTTTGTTCGCCAGCGTTCGGCTCGCGAGCAGAATGAAGAAGCAGAGCGAGCGAGCAACGAGCCCAGTGTAGTTAGTTAGTTGCACGAGTAGCGAGACACATTGCGAGAGCGTCGAGTGAGCATAGCAAGAGCGGTTTGTTTGGTGCGAGAAGCAAAAACCGAAACGCAACAAGAAACAAGAGCTTCAAGCCAGTAGTGAGTGAGCAGTAGCCGCGCCAACTTGCAGAAAGGCAGAGCAAAGCCAACAACTTACTTCTGCTCGACTATCTATCAGCCAGCAGTGAACTCAAAGTATCAGACAAGCAGGCAGGTTAGAGGGGCAACAGCCACTGTCAGCAGTTTTGAATCAACGCAATTCGCATCCGACCGCTTCTCTTCGTCGCTCGTTCAGTTTTACTTCGCTTTCTCAAACGTTCACATGAAGAGGCCAAAGCCGGTGAGTGCGTTTTCTTTTCTTTTTTTCTGTGTGCCATCGCTTTCTTATCACTTCGTCCTATGCCTCATCTCGAATCGAGCGAAAAATATTCCTCTAAATATATAAAATGCCCTATTATTGTGCTGCTCGGTTATATTTAGTGTTCGGTTCCTCACTGCGTCATGTTTATGTGCAATTTTTCGCTTGCTGCCAAACATTTTACTTTCTTCTCACAACGATCCATTGCACTGCTCTTGTTTTGTTCTCGCTTGTCATTCTTTCACTTTACAATCCATCTTTATATATCTCTTTTCTTTCTCCTCTTTGCTAGCTACAAACGTTAAACTCGAAAAAAATTCAAAACAGATTTTTACTAGCGAGCCTAGAGAGAGCCAGATAGCAAAGAATGAGTAGCATTTATCTCTTGCTTGAGTTTTCTAACCAATTCTTCAGTTTCCTCAAAAATGGATAATTTGATTCAGATGCTTTGTTGCTCTCGTGTTTTTCATTCATTCACTCTGATTACTTACAGTGGTTTGTGCGATTTTACTCTTCTCTTCTTCACTTCTTAATGCATTACTGCTTATTACTCTTATTTTTTGTGTAAATTCGAAAAAATCAATATTTTTTACAATTCTACGAGAAAAACGATAGAAACTAATTCACGATTCAAATCACACAATTATACTAGAGGAGAACACATAATTCACTTGATTTTAATCGACGTTTCGAACAGCAGCGAGAAAGTTGAGTAAAAGAAATGAGAAAGAACACGAAGAAAAAGAATCAACATGAGTGAGAGCGAGACAATCAAGTAGAAAAAGAAAAAAAAAAATTAAATTTATATTCACACTTAATTTGAAATCAGGGTTAGGGCAAATAACTCAAATAGGGGGCCTTTTGCGTCTTGGTGCATAAGCTTTCTCCTTCTCTAGCTCCTTGCTCCTTTTCCTTTACTCTTTTTTTGATCGCGTCAAAGATGTGTTTTCTCATTTCTTTCTCTCTTTCTTCATCTTTTTCATCATCATCTTGTTGCGAAACAAGACCAGAATGCTTTTTTGGTTTAGTTAAATGAAGTGAATAGAGAGAGAGGAGAGAGAGAAAGAAGCAGAAAGTATAAAACAAAAAAAGTTTATCATAGAAATCGTTTGAAAAGAGAAAGAGAAAAGCATTGAAATTAACATTCTTTTAGCATAACCGAAAACTAACAAAAAAATGTCCAAACCATTGATTTCGAAGCCATCATTAAAAGCCGAGTAATTATAAGCTGTTTTTTAATGCACTTCTTTCTCCGCTTTCTTTTTCGCGTTTGAAAAAAAAACTTAAAGAAACAAAATTTCGCTATTTAGCTTTCTTATCGAGTATACGATAGATATGCGTTTTAAAACGATTCGAACCCAGTTAAAGAAGCAATTAAGAAATTCATAGTTTTGCAAGTTTTAAGTTGCGAGAGCGAAAAGAGAAAAAACCGAAATTAAATGACATCAGGCATTAAATATTAAGTATGATTGCAAAAAAAAATTCACTCGAAACCAAAACTTTTTCATTAAACGTGCAAAAGTTTTTTTTCCGCTTCAAACAGAAGCTTGGAAAAAGTTTTTCGTAATATTTCGAGTTATTCATAAAAAAAGTTAGTTCAAAGAAAAAGATTCAGTTTAAAACTCGAATAAATAAAATTTAAAGCTTGTAGTTGTTTAAGCTTGTATAGGTAAAACATGCGTAATTTTGCACACGCACTGTTGTCGGCCGTAAAGCAAACGGAACTGTAGCTATCGCATTACAATCGCTGTTTTGAAAACGCCGATTTTTATTCATATTCTTTCAGAGCGAACAGATTAACGAAATAAGTGCGCTTTTGAAGAAAACAAAATGAAGCGAACGCTTTTACAATGAATCGAAACGAAAGGAACAACAGAGTTTGCCAAAAGTAAATTCTATTTTCAAAAATAAGCGAACTGTGCGCGAAAAAAGTTTCGCTTCCTTTGCTATGAATTCAAACTCAATTCTCGTTTTTTCTGTACTTGTGTTCGCTCGTAATTAACTGCATTTGACTCAAACATTAATTAAACAAGTCTCATTAAGAAGATAAAAGGCTCAAAATTTTTTTTGCTCTTCTTGTTCGCCGTTCACAAAACAGTGTATTCATGCGTTTTTTCTCTCCATCTCTTCACTCCTTTTCAATTTTTGCAATGCACATACACCATCATTCAATTCGCTCGGTTTTTCTTCGACCAGGCTCCACTCTTTTTGACGCTGTTTAGTTTCGAGCGCAGCAGTAAAAAAGAAGAGAGGAAAAATAGAAAAGATTTCTGCTGAAGCCGGCTTGCTGAACATCAAGGTAGAAGTAATAGCCACTTGTTCGACACATACGAACTAATTTACGCGTAAAAAACGAAGAAGATATTCATTTTAAATGCACACTGCAGCTATTCAATATAATTTCGCTCTCAATTTTTTCCTACTTATACAGTGACAATACAATTGAGGCTAGTGCGTAGTATTATCTTTTTAAGCGAAAGCCAAAGTGTGATTATTATGATTATTATTTTACAGCGAGAACGAACGAAAAAGAAGCAAAACACTGTTATTATGTAAAAGGAGAAAGAGCGAGAGAAAGAAATATTTGAAAAGAAGTAGAACTTTAATTTGATCGCCTTACAGCGATCGCCGGCGTAGTTTTTTTTCTCTTTCTCTTATTTCATCTTAATTCGTAGCCATTTCGTTTCGCCTGATTTTCACTCAAATTGCTTCAATTTCTTCTTTTTTCATTCATTCTTTCTTCACTGCAAACCAAAAATTGCTCATCGCTTTTTTCTCTTAACTGTATAATTTTTTCACTTCCACAAAAAATTTCAAAGTGTTTAAGAGAAGCGCCGTGCAAAAAAAAGTTCATATCATATAGTGACGCTTTTAAATTTTTTGCGCTCTCGAATGTCGAACGAAGAAATTTCGTGGCACAACACAAGCTATAATCGCACTGTCAATTTTGGAAATATTTTGTAAATTTTAGAGATAGACGAGTGGCGAGAAAAATGGGCACTTAAAGCGAAATGTGTATGCGTAGGTCTAAAGTTTAAGTATATACGCTTATAATTTTGACTCATCTCGTATGGATGCTTCGTTCTCAGTCTTATTTAGCAGAATTATTCGAAACAAACGAAAGTTTGAATTTTCAGTTTTTTTTCGAAAGCCTTCTTTGAAAAAAGCAAAATAAATTCCTTTATTTGCGCACATAATGCACTGCCAAATAATAAAATTGCGTGAACGCAAATTTGTGAGGAAAATGGTAGATAGCGAAGAATGAACGTTTTCTGATTTTTATTCTCCTTCTTTAATCCGTAAAACACACTACATTTTAAATTTCAGCAATTTCATTCATTTTCTTTTTTATTTTCATTCTCCGCTTTGAATATAAGCTCGAAATCTTCGGACCAGTCGATGAAAGCCGAACAAAAGTATTTTTTAAATACACAAAAAATTCCTCCATTCTTCACTTCAGTTTGAGCAGCAATTGTATTCATCAAAATATCAGTTCGTTACACCTTTCCTCTTCTTCGTTTTCATAATTTATTTTACATTCGTAACAAACGATATTGTAAAAAAAAAATTAAAAAGTAGATTCGCATATGAATTTTTCTACTACAACAGGCGATAAGTGAGTCAAAAGTATGAAGAAAATTTTTAAAAAACGTTAAAGAAACAAAAAAAAGATGAAAAATAAACTTCATGTTTGACATGAATGCAAATTTTTATGAATACTAAACAAGTTTTTTTTCGAAACTTTTCTATTTACTCACAAAAAAAGTTTAGAACTTATGAATATTAAATTAAGCGAATAGCCAATTAAAAAATTGACTCAGTTCGGCGTGTTACATAGAACGAACGAGCGAAGAAGAAATTGAAGTTAAAAATAAATAGCTAATATTTATGTAAAACAAATTCAATCTGTTATATATATTTGCTGAATTTATCATTTTCTTGATTTTCTCTACACAGCACCCAGAAATAAGCTGAATCGCTCGATTTCGCCGCTGTTCTTCTTTCCGTTTCGCTTCGCGCTATAAATATAAAATCAATCGAGTTATTAATCACGTATCTGAAAAATGCGTGGTCGAAATGGAAGTAAATTTTTACTTTTCTGCAGAATAAGCGGAAATAATGCTTCGAACATAATTATATTATCTAGCCAATGACTAAATATGTATCACAAATCAAAATAATCGCTAATCATTTGTTTTTTTTCAATATCGTGTATTTACAACTTACATATAGACCGTGTTCGCGAGTCTAATTTATGAGGAGCAGCGGCGGAAAGGAAATAAAAAAATTTCACGCTGCTAGACCTATAAAAAATTTTTTAATTTGAACGAAAACAATTTTCGTGTCTAATTTCAGCTGTTCTTTGAACGAAGTTTTTTCGCAATAATTTTCATGCATAAATGATGCTAATTGTTTTAATAAGTTGTATAGAGAAAAAAAGTTTGGACGTCTGTCGCGCTTGCCAAAAAATGAGGATTGAAATGAAATATACGACGAAAGCGCAATTTGAGAGCCGAAAATGAAAAAGGGTCACGAAACGCAACAGCGGCGAATGAAGAGAGGAAAATGTTTTCTTCTCTTTGTTATTTTTTATTTCGTTCGATTCTCTCGTGCGCCTAAGTGCTCGAGTGCTGTAGTCGATTCTATTGCCTAAAACATATGCCAGCTGTGGTCGGTCGCAGCAAATATTCCGGCTCACGGAATCGCGCATCGTTTGGTGTATGCGATATTTTAGCCTCAAGCTTTCGCTGAGAAGCGATTTTTCGTATTTATCTGTGTAGATTTTTGGTTGTTATTAAGTGGAGAACAAAAAGCGGGACGCTCTCTTCTCACTCTTTCTCACTGCTGAAATTGTGCGCTCAAAAGTGTAGCATTTCTTCTTTCTCGACACTGTCGTGCGAAGAACGCGAAAGAAGAGAAAGAAGTGAAGAAATATAATATATAAATGGGTAAAGCGTTTGTTTTTGACAGTAAACGACTTTTTTTTGTTGATTGCTTTACACATATATCTTTTCGCTGTCCTCAAATAAGATTATGTTTTTAGTAACTGAGAACACAGAGAGGCACACGCTGCAACAAGAACAGCGGTGAAGCCAATATTCACCCAATTTCATCCTCGACGGATGCATTCAACTCGCCGTGTGCTCTCCGCTCGCTTTCTGCTTATTAAACTGATCGCACTATTGGCTATAAAGATGCGACTTAAGAAAGCGAAAGAAGCGAAAGCAAAAACGTAGAAATTACAGCAAACAATATCCATAAATAACAAGCTCATTTAGTTTTTTCTTTCTTTCTTTTTTCATCGGGCACAAAAAAGTTTTCTTTCACTAGTTTTTTTCTCGCAATCATTTTGCTTTAATTAATGCCGTACGAACAACGGCAAATAGTTTTCGAGCCAGACAAAAAAATATGATAATAAAAAGGGTGGAATCTGTTTTTCTGCCTAAGCAAACATGCAATAAACGCACATTTTCTTCTTCTTTAATTTTAGAGACCACAAATTACAATTATATTTCCTTATTTGTAAACAATTATTACTATGATTTATCTTTCACTCGATTACAGTTTTAAAAGTAAAGTTTGAAAAATAATGGATAATAAATAGCAATTTTTTGTGCGGTAAAACTGAACTAAGCGAGAAGTAAAATGGTTCGTTTAGTTTTGAATATTTGTGTATATTGAAGTGAAAAACAGCGCGAGTACCGATATTTATTTTCAATTGTTGAAGCGAGCAAGAAAAAGCGAATCGATGAATGAATGAATGAGTGAGTGAATGAAAGCAATCTACTTATATAAACATCGTACGCATATAATTTTCATTCGGTTCATTGTACTTTCTTCTATCGATATTTGTACGTCGAGCCAGCGCAATTTTTTACTTTCAATCTCAAGCAAATGTGGGTTTTTCTCTTCTTTATTCGACTCAAACAAAATGCAAAGAACGAAAATTGAGCAAAACGAATCGCAAAAGATAAGAGCGAGAAGATGTAGCGCAAACATAATTGCTTTATAATGTAAAAGAAAAATGAATTTTACTCTTTAAAAATGTCGACGCAGCTTAAGAAGCAATTTTCAAACACCGAGCGCTTTAAAGCTTCATTGTGTCCATTCAATTTGCTAGCGAGAGTATGATCGCAATAATTTTTGTTTTTCGTGTGACATACGATAATGTAATTGCATTTTCGGTGTTTAAACAATATGTAACTGTTATGAAGCTGTTGACACACGTATAAAGCGAAAGTAAACGAAGTATACACACACACGCACACAAATATTGTCTAATAAGTTACGCTTCCATGTGTACGTATGCTATAATAGCATTTTGTAGTAAGTATATTTCCTATCGCTTCATACTACAATTGCTATCAATACACACATCACTGCTACATGTCGCGCTATCTCAATGGAATACACATTGCTCATAGCGCTGGGCTGCGAAAATAACTCGTTGCCTTTGAATTTTCCATGGCAAACTGTTCGTTTTATTTCTACTAAACCTATTGTTACGAATATTTTGTTCGCTAAATTGTCTCGTATGCCTAAATGCGCCTGCCTTATTGCAATTTGTCTCACTTATGAAAATCACGCTTTCTTCATTTCATTTTATTTCATATAAATAACTAAGTTGCTGGCCAAGTTTTTATCGCTTTCGTATATCCGCTGCGCAATTTTCCAAATTGTTTATAATTTTGTTCGAGTTTTGCGGTTATTTGAGAAGTTGCGGAAAAGTTCACAAATTTTTTAATTATCGTTACGACGTTTAAGCAAATGAGCTTCGAAAGAGTGATGAGAGTTGAGTTAATAACGACTGCGCATTCATAATTGCATTACAGAGCTGAGTAAGTAGTTTTGATTTTGCATTTTATTTATAATTATCAAACGTGTGCATTTTAATTGAATATATGATAACTGGTTTGTTTTCGCATTTCTTTCTTCTGCTGTGCGAGTGGTTTTTTTCGCTCGTTTCGCTATCTTGCTCGAAATTTAAATTTTAATCGAAACGATCGTCGATTATTAATTGCTGTCAAGAAAATGGTTCGCTGCAATAAATCATGCAATGATTCCAGATTTATTCTGGAATTGCGTAAACTGCCACTAGAAAAAATTGCGCTCTCCTCTCTCTCGCTCTACCTTTTCATACATCGTTTCACGCAATCGAATTAAATTAACGCTAGGTGTACGTATTTGGTACAAGCGAGCAAAAAAAAAGAGTAAAACACAAATATTTTTCTTGGCGATTTTATTTTACTTATTTGCGGTGAACAGCATGCAGGAAAGCGCAAAGAGTGAAACTGAGATCAATATAGATAAGTGAGGCGACAAAGGAGTTAGCGAGTTTGCGACTGAGGAAAGTAAGCGAAAATCTCACTTTAATTTCATTTTCATGCTATTTGTTCATTACGTTTAACGAATGATCAGTTTTGACATATTTCTCGCTTTTTTTTTAAATTAAATTTACTGTTTGAACATTAATATAATAGAAATGATATAAATCGTTATTGAAGCTTTAAATTGAATCAAAGCGCGAGTTAAATTGCTTTTAACGCTTAGCGAGAAAAATGAAGCCACATCAAGTTAAACAGCTAGTTTCACTTCTCCAAAAGCTTTTAAACTTCGCTAGATTGTGTTTTGTTTGCTTTTCTTCACTAAACATCGTTTTTCACAATCAAACCAGAGATACATTTTCGCGGGTTGAAAAGCAAACCATTTGCATGATTCGGTTTTTTCTTTCTTTTTTTTACCAGTAAAGTGCGCAGACAAAAATGTCTCTCAAATTCGTTTCGTGCATTTTTCTTTTGCCCCGTGTTTTTCGGCGTAACTTAAGTTTAAGATAGAAAAGCCAATCCCTTGCCGTAGTGCAGGAGTATACATTGTTTGTGTGTGTGTATGTGCTATACTTAAATGAAGCGATCGTTTCTTTTCTTTGAAAGCCGAGAAGAGCAGAGAAAGAAAATTTGAAAAGCAATTAATCAAAACAGAAGCGGAAAAGTTTTTAATATAGTTCTGGTACATAAGAGCGCGAAAATTGCAATCTGCCAACTCAAGTGGCGGCAGTGTTCAAATTTTTCTGCTCTCTCTCCGCTCTCTCCTCTTTTTTCAACACTCATTCTGTTCGTTCTTAAGTAGTTTCGGGTATAGTTATTATTATTTTAGAGTCTGTGAATGGAAGTATGTTTTAGGCGCGCACACTTTCATCTTTCATTTCATTTAGCACATATTTCTCGTCGCTTATTGTGCTGAGCTACATTTCGCTCGCTTTAATCAAAGCGCAAGTGCTTTTCAGCTTTCTTTTCGCTTCTCATTCGAATAGCAAAACAATTTTTCTGTGCTTTCGAATAGCAAAAACAGTCGCTGCATTATCTTTCACCGCTTTGTACGCTTTTCATTGCGAAGTAACAAAGAAAGCAGTGTTATGAAACCAGTGGAGTCTAGTTAGCGAGAAAATTTGAATTTCACTATCCGATTTGACGACGGTTGCGAGCATTTTTCTTATTTTCGCCGCGTTAGTACTGAATACACTGTCGTAAGGCAGAGAAAGCGTGCGGCAGCAGCTAATAAAAGTGAAGTGATGAAATGTTTATAGAGAAAAGCAAAGTGCAGAGATTTTTAGCTTGAGATAGAGCTCGATAGGAAGAGTGAATCTGCATAAAGAAGTGAAATTTGATGAAATGTTATGAAATGAAATGTGAGGACGAAATTGATTCGAATTCGTGCATCTCATTTAATTTCATTTCACTTCTTTGCGCCGCAGCGATGAATAAACAAATTTCGCTTGTTTCGCTTCGAATAAATTTTAATGGTACATCATTTCTATTTTCATCTATTAAGTCGAAATGTGCGGGCAAACGATTTGCGAAAAGCTGAGCCTCCTTTCTTACGAGGCTTCTTTTCAGCTGTTTTAAACACTTTCGACGCGAAACGATGCATTTCCCTTCTCTTTTTCTTACTTCTATAACTTGGTGGCAAAATTGTTTCAATTCGTTCTTGAATTCTTTCGCTCATTTGTTTGTTTATCGGAGAAAGTAATTTTAAAAGCTACTAAAAATGCGCAAAGTTTCTAGCCAAATACTTTTTTTATTGCATCGCATTCGCTTTCGAGTGAAAGCGAGTTTAAATTTTGAGCAGCGCAAACATTTTTTCGAACTGCGACTCGGAGTGAAATAGCAAAAAAGTTGTTGGGTAGTTTGCAAAATGAGAATTTAGCGGCATTTAGCTGGTAATACTTGCAAATTTAAGCAATTCTTGAAAGTAGCGAATTTTCGGTCATTTCTACGCGAATTCATTGAAGTGTTGAAATTGGAGAGCGATGCAGTAAGAAGAAGAGAAGAGGAGTGATACGCAAATTGAAGGAATCGCAAATGAACAAATTTAAATTTATTTTGCTGGAGCGCAAAGTGTAAATTGTGAATTGTGATAGGAAGAAAGCACGAGCCGAATCACTTATTCAGTACGCACAATTGATGTAAATCGTTTTAATTACGCAAAGTGAGGAGAGCCAATTTCGCTGCTCGCATGCATTTCAAAGTGCAACATTTGAAAAGCGAGGATTTGAACGGCGACGTGCTTGATATATGCGCGGAAAATCGCGATGCGTTCAAAGTGTTTCTGCTTTGAACAAAGAAGCAAGTTTCGAAAATTGTGCGTAAAAAATGAGTGGAAATTGAAAGCGCTGGTTAAATTTAGATTGAGGATAGTTGCGCAAGAGTCCGAGCGATCAGGTGCATAGATATGGCTCGCTCTTATGCGAACTTTGTGCGTTTCTCATTTCACTGATTTCAAATTAACATATTTATTCAATTTCCCTAAATTTTTGTTTCCTCTCACATCTCGCTTTTCTTTTGCTTCTCCACTTTCTTCTCGGCGCTCATTCGTTGGCCTTTTCTCTTCATTTACACGCGAAATTAGCGAAGAACACAGCGAGCGCAAATTTAATTTTATTTTCGCCGCTTTTCGTCAATCAGTGCTAAAGGGTCGATGGCTTATGTGCACACTCACTCGCTCACTAACGCTCTTATTTCTCGCCGTGTGAACATCGCGAACGTTTTATGCGAAAAACCATTTACTCGCTCTCCTCTGTCGCTGCCAAAAATCAGCTTCTTCTTCTTTGGCGAGCAAACTTCAAATCGGATTTTGAAAAAATTGCAAACATTTTTTCGCCTGCTTGTACACTCCTCTCTTTCGATTGTTCGCTGTTTGCGTGTTATGTATAACAACTTACTCGATGTTCACATTTTTCGCTTTCCCAACTAAACTATCGTTTCTTTTCTCGTCGCAGACCAATCGAACACTCATGGACAATTTAAACTATCGTGTGTAGATGTCATAAAATTAATTCTACTGACGTTTACTGCGTTGCCGTGAAGGAAGAAAGAAAACACAGAAGGAGCAGAACAACTAGTGGAGTGGTGCTGGATGCTGAACAACTTTTTTTGCTCTTCTCGTTTCTTTTCTTCGGTGTATAAATGTTTGTTGTGTGTATGTTTTATGTGCATCGCGCAACCACAATCAGTGAGTGACAGTGAGTGAAAAAGAGGAAGAGCATCAGCACAATGAACAGCGTCATCATCGCTCGATTGCTGCTCATCGATAAGAGCATGAAAACCTTTTCCAAATTCAATGCATACGTCCTCTCGCTCTTCACAATATTTGTGCTCACCATATTCACCGACCGAAGTATCGCTGCGAAAACAGGTAAGACGACGCTCATTCATCTACTTGCGCTTACAACTGCTGTTTAGCTTTGCGCTCTCTATACATGCGCCTCTTCTCTAGATGAATGTGAATGATGTCTACTCTACTCCTACTGAATTTTGATTTCGCTTTTCTTAGTAAAGCATTAAGCACTGTGATTACTTATCGTTTTGAAACAAACGCACAAACTTTTCAACATCGCTACTTTAAACGGCGAAAGCGAGTGAAGTAAGCGCAGATCGAGCAAGAGAGAGCAACGAAAATAAATAGATGAAAGTATATGAAATAAGAAATGTTTTCGGACTGGAGCGGCGATATTTCATTTTCGCCTCTTTCACTGCTCAGCGTGCTTTCGTTATTGACTTCAATACATGTAAAGTGCTTCTAATAAGACAAGCGCTGACCTTATTTCGCTATTTCGACAGCCGCTTTAATGTATTGTTGCTTTTATAGTAAATAAGCGATCGTTGTTTGCGATCAATCAATCGACTCATGGCGATCGCTATCTCCACATTTCTCTCGCTTTACTTTTTTTCTCGCTTTTTACTATCATTAACTGCTCAGAGAAAGATTTAAACAAAATCGACCAAAAAATTTTCTTCTTTGCCGGGCTCAAACAGCTCTCATATATATGATATGGTTTAGCGAAAGCGTTTTTCCTTCCAAATGCCTCTTCTCGAACTATACTCGAGCTTAAATTTCAAAAATTTTTCGTTTCTATCTTTCTTTTTTCGTACCGAAGTAATAATATTATAAATCGTAGAAAAAACCATCAAAATTTTGTGCATCTAACGCTTCGCTATGTGTACGCTGTATGCAATCTTTTAAATGATTGCGCTTTGTGTGGTAAGAAAAGAAAGAAATGTTGCTGCTGCTGCTTCGCTAAGCGCCAGATGAGTGCGTAAATGGATGAGCGAATGAATGAAGAAAAAAAATTGTCTAATCTTCTCTGGCTCTCGCACTCCGCTTCTCGCCAAAAAATGGTTTCCGAAAAGGCGTGAAGCTGATTACTCCTTCAGGTGCATTGAAAAGCGAGACGCACTTCTCGTCTCTACTTAAACCGTAACAATCACTGTTTTTCAACTTTAAAATATTTCTTTAAAATTAATCGTTTCCTATCTTATTTTAACTTTAAACGCTACGTATCAAAACCGCTTTTCTTTCTTCGCTTTTCAGACTCCGGACAAAAGAGACAACACAAGTTGAGGTAGAGAATAAAAAGTTTGAAAACTTTTCTTCTTTTCGCTCGAACGTTGTTTTGAACAGTTGTTGAACAGAATCGTACATTTTGATGAATCGCTTTCAAAAAGGAAGTAAATCGATTGCTTTATTCAGCGAAAATTTTAAATTGCATATTTTTACTTTTTGCTTTTGAACTCATCATCAGCGAAATATGAATTTAAAAAGCCACCTTGTTCGCGAGCTTGTAAATGAAAAGCGCATTGATTTTATGCTTTTTGAACGAGACTCAAGTTAGTAATGAAACAATTTGGCGTTGAATTTCACTTTTTTTCAAAAGAGATTAGGCAATCTTTTCGACTTTTTTTCAATGATAATACATGAAATATGAGCCAGATTCGAAGCGATGCAGTTTTGCAAACAGAAATTGTAAATGCGATGAAATCACTTTTAACTTCGAAGGCCTTTTATTAAATTTAATTAAATTTTTACCTTAAGAATGGGCAAAGTTTTTGAAGCGAAAATTTTATTCAACTTTTCTTTGTACTCGACTTTGACTCTTTTGTGAAAACATTTTTGTGTGAGTGTAGAGAAAAAAAAGGAAAACAAAAGAGCGACGCATTCATTTACTTGCTAATAGATTTCAATTAAGTTTGGGTGGCGAATACAAAAATGGCACAAATTTCAATCGATCACTTGCTTCGCTCGAAATAGAGTTCGCCAGTAAAAAAACAGTTAACTACCGCTGTTATTTCGCGATGCAAATGAAATTAAAATAAATTGCTTTTTAATAAATCAAACAGAGGAAAAAAACGAAACGAGCGCGTAGTTAATGAAGAAAAAGAGTCTTAAATCTGTCCAAAAGGAAATTAGAGTGAAATCGTTAATTTTGCGCAGCATGTTTGAAAAGGAAAAAACGAGACACTCTTTTCTAAATGAAATTGTCAAATTCGGGAAGTGAACAGTTAAGCGAACAGTGTGCGCCGATCAGCTTGAAAAACGAATTGAAGAATTTCAAAATCGCTTTGGCACTGTTTAACTTTTAAATTTTGCTTAATTATCGTTCGAAATCAGCGCAAAACTCAACGGCTTCTACTCGAACATCGTTTGCAGCGATTGTTTTATGCATGAAAATTCATTAAGAATTTTCTGCCCAAACTAAAATTGCACTAGCAAAGCTCGTACTCAGCCATCAACTGCTTTTGACTAATAGTGAAGAAATGAGAGTAATGTTGTTATTTATTTTGATTGCTTTTCGCCTTATTTGAAGCATATTTCTGATTTCTCGATTCGTTAATCGATCTTAATTTGGCTTAGATTGCGAATAGTGACAAGAAGTGAATAATTTCCTAGTTCACTCTTTCGCTTCTACCGTGAGAAATTGCTTTCGAAAATTTGCTCCTCTTTTAAAACTAAGACGCGTAGTTTGACTTAAATTTTTTGTCGAAACGAGGCTGTTATTCAATTTTGTGTCGTTTTTCTCTTTTCACGAGTTTTGAAAGCAACCGACAGTAAAATGGCCAACGTCTGGTGTGTTCGCTACCCACTTGAAGCTAAAATATGTGTTTTCTTCGACGTTTGTACTTTAAGAGTTTTTAAAGCGTTTATGTGCGTGCGTATATACAAACATATGATAATTTAAATTGTAGATGCTTAGTTTAGCGTACGCCCTGTTGTTGTGACAAAACCTCAATTTCTTTTCAAAAAAATTGCACTCGCACTGCTCCTTTCGCTCGTCGCTCCATTTTCCCTATTCAAACATCGCGAGAATGGCGCATACAGCGTAATGCGTATACACACCATTTGTATGTAAAATATGGTAGCGATTTCTTTGCACCGCAAAATGAAATAGCGCCACAATAAAAGAGTACACGCACCGTATTGTTAACTATCGGAGTTGCTGTGCTCAATGTTTCGAGACGAAATAGCGGCGAAATCAAGTGATTGAGCGAGTGAGAAGCGCTGGTGTGTTCGCTCACCACTATTCTCAAGTTTTTTTTTACTTCGAAAAGCAACAGCTGCTCGATTTTATTTAAGAACTAGCGGCGCACACAATTTATATATTTTACACGAAAGATTAATTTTTGCAATGAAAAAAACGGCTGTAAATTATTATATTCAATTTGAGCCACACTTTTCGCACTTTGTTGCACTTGAAAACGCTTTTCAAAGAAAAAAATTCTCTCGTTCGCTCTCTTCAAAAAACTGAACTCGTGTGAAAGAAAGCGTGAAAAGAGTGTGAAAAATGTTTTTATAAAAGTACGTACGCACGTTTATAAATTGTATCGCAGCAGCGAATGTTTTGCAGGAAAAGCGCAGTTTAAGCTCGCGTATTAAAAAAAAAGAAGAAGACAAAGATACAAAGAAGAGGAAAGATACGGTGAAGACATATTCTCGCGTTTCAAATTGCTGACAATAAGCTTTAAATGCGCTAAAAGCGAAAAACGAATCAAGCGTTAATATGAATAGGGCCATTTTTTTTGCTTCTTCTGCTTCACGTTCAATCTCTCTTCTTAAGAACATGTCATAGGTTTTATAATAAATGTACTTTTCTTATGCTTCCACTGTTCGCATTTATTTAACTTTTTCTCGCTTTCTTTTTTTCAGGCTCGTCTTCGTCTCAATGGCGATACAAAACTATTTACGCGTGCGAAGGCAACACGTTAGAAATTAAGTGCGACGAAGGCACTGTGATCAATTTGATACGCGCCAATTACGGCAGGTACAGTATATCCATTTGCAATGATCACGGAAATTTAGAATGGAAAGTGGACTGTACATCGCATCGATCTTATTACGTGATCGCTAACAGGTAAATAAATTTCACTTTTCTTTCTTCTCGCTCGCTCGGCTCGCTCGATCCGCGCGGAGGCGCGCTCTTTATTTGTTTTTCTCCGCTTTGCTTTTATATTTCGAAATAAAGTAAAATATTGCGCCTCCATCCGTGATACACATAATAATGATCGAAATCGAAATATTACCTTATATTTTATATGGGTATACGCGCTTTATACTAGCGATACCACGATATGGGAGCGATACTGCTTTATCTGGCGAATTTATCACGCGCAATAAGATGAATGAAATCGTTGCGCTACTATTTTTAGCCTTTATCGAGCGTAATTTGCCCTCTTATTATTATTATTATTTTCATTTTCCTTTCTGCCAGCCACTTGCATAACTATGCTCGCAAAATTGAGTATCTGATTTAAAAAAAAACTATCAAAATCGTTTATTTATACTCACATAATACAGTGGATATATCGCTACTTATGAATATATTCACAAACATATTGCTTAATAAATCATTTAAAACAAGCATAAATAAGTAATTTATCATTCAGCTAGCTTTTAAGAAGAAAAACAAGACGAAGAGAATGAATTTCAATTCTCTCTCGTTCATTTTTCTTTTTTATTTTTCACGTAAAAATAACGGAAAATTCAATGCACTCTTAAATTTTTGTTATCCCCTATAATTTTCTACTTTCGCAGCGAGTGTGTATGCTACATAAAGCGTCAATAGTTTTTTAAATTTTTAATTAGCTTTTAAAATAATACTTTCGGCGATAAAAAAAAAATTAACCGTTTAGAAGTAGCAAAATTAAGAAGAAATAAAATTTGAAATTTTTTTTATTAAAAAAACTTAAATTTTAAAAAAGTTAAAGTGTTTTCTTTATGTTGCTGCGTACTTTTTTGACAGCTTTCGAGCAGAAAGTAAAGTTTGACAAAAAAGTATTCGCTAATTATATATAATATACACACTGCAAAAACATGTAATCGGTAATTAATGGTTTGCTGATTTAATTGAGGTTACATCGTTCGTTCGTTGACTACTGCTTCTCGTTTCTTCTCGCTGTTTCTTTTCTAATTAAGAAAATTTTAAAACATAAAAATAATTTTTAGCAATAAGGAAAACGAATGATTAAAATGATTTTCAAGTTATTTCGCTTATTGAAATCCATTATTTAATACCCTCATAATGCTAAAAATTTTTTAATTTCAATTTTTAATTTTATTTTTTTACTTTCTCTGGTGAAAACAGATGCAATTATGACTCACAATGTAATATATCTGTGTCGAGTGATTACTTCGAGGATCCATGTCCAGGAACATATAAATATCTAGAAGTTCAATACGTGTGCTCAGCATCGAATCAAAATAATTTTAACCTAGGTTTGTTTGCTTACTCTTCCTGTTCAGTTTCCCGAAACAGTTTTGCGCTTGCCTTTTACCTTTTCGTGCAACCTCTTTTGTTCGAAACACTTTTTGTTGCCATAAATTTCGTAAGGCTTATTTTACTGCCATATCGTTTTTACTTTACAAAAAGCAACCATAAATTCTTGGCGTTCACTATTTTTTGATGCTCGCATTTTTTTCCAAATGTTACGCAAAACGTCATTTATGTTCTCGTTCGTGTTTTTAACCGTTATTTAAATTTTCTTTTATTTTATTCGCTTGATGATCTATAATTTTGTTTTGCACAAATTATTATCTGCATACACAACATTATGAATGTAAATGATAGCAAATATGAGCTACCGAAGAAAAACACTACCAACGACATGTACGTTTGTCTCGAAAGCGTCTATCTTATATCGCAGCTAGAACATAAAGAGCATCATATTCAAGTGCATAATGTATTACGTTATTTTCTATCATTTCGACATGCATAATCTTGTGTAATGCAATCCAATAAGCGTAGCAAAAAAAACTTTTCCTCCTCGTTTCACAAATTTTATTGTCGCTCGACGATTCCTCTTGCTCTTCTTCTTCATCTTCTTCTTCTTCTATATCACTTTTTCTTGTTCATTTCTTCGCGAACACACTCTCTCGGATTTAATTTATTTTCTTATTTTAAGAGAGCGCAATAAACCCAACCAGAAATGTTTTAAGGTTTGAAGCTTAAATTATGATTCGCTCATTTCCATTGCTGTCAAATACAAAAATCGATAAATTATCAAATTTAATTAAACATAGCAACATAAATAATTTTTTTCGAGAATGTAGGCTTTGTCGAATAGGCGAAACGATAAACCTAAATCTTACTCTTTTTACTGCTTTTAGGGTTTTTTCGAAAGAGACGCTCGTCTTAAGTGAATTTAATTAATTTTTTTTCGTAAAATGGGTTTATGCCAGAGAATAAAAAGCAGCGTTGCGCTTTTAAGTTGCAAAACGAAGTGTTTTTGAATGAAATCGTAAAATAATAATGAAACTCGGACAATTTTAGCGTGAAAATAAAAAAAGGGTGGATTTCGCGAAGCACTGAAAAGCCTCATCATTATTTTTATTATTTAGAGAAAACTTTTTTTTTGATTACTTAACAAAAATCTCATTAAATCAGAAATTACTTTGCATTTACTTTCGCTTTTCAAGCGTTTCTTTCGCACTTAATTCGAAAACGAATAAAGCAGAGTGTGATTTCAAAAATTATTACCTGCGATGAATAAAGTAACCTTAAATTCCTACGCTAATGCAATTATCGCACAGTAATTGAAATGATAATCATATACAGCAATGAGTGCACTTAATGTCATATTCGCTGTGTATTTAAAATGTGTAATTCTACGTACTAATTATGTGTACGCTTTCGTAAAATTCTTAAACATGAAAATTTCAAAGCATAAAAGTAAAAAGCCATGAAGCTAAAATTTCAAAAGCATTTTGCATATCGCTTCTCTCCTTTTTGGTACTTGTAAAGATAAAAATGACAAAAAAAGAGCGAATCGAAAATTTAAAATTGACTGCAGAGAAATATGCGTCTACTTTGTCTTATGTTTTAAAGAGAAAAAAAAAATGCAGAAATTCGATTTCGTTGTATGTGCGAAGCAAACTAGAAAACATTATTAACTGCGGACTCATTTATTTTTTGGAAGTAAGAAGCTGCGGCAGTAAAAACGATTGAGAAAAAAAAAACGAAAAAAGAGAAGCGATATACAATAAAGCTTAAAAACTGCTCTTTCTTATTATACAGCGACCTAAAATATCGCCGAAAGCTTTTTTCTCGTTGAAACGGTACTTTTTAGCAGCAAAAGTATTGCCGGCTTTAAAAACAGTTAAAACAGCGATTTTTAGCGTGTTTAAAAACGAAACACATGCAAAGCAATAGCATTTGAAAAGCGTCTTAAACTAACTCGCTCGTCTCTCTTTCTCTCCTCGCCCTCCCTCGTTCGCTCTCCCCTGCGTAATCCGCACACGAAACAATTTTTCGAAAAATAACCGCCATTAAGCTGTGGACTCAAAAAGCAATGTCGTTTACTGGCCTCGAGCAGTGTGTTCGAAGACCCGTGTCCAAATACGTTTAAATATCTGGAAGTTCATTACCGATGCGATGCAGGTAACGAAAATAAAGAAGCGAAGTAGTGAAATAAGCTCTTTCCACTGCTTCAGCATTCTGCTTTCATCATTTTTTCTTATTATTTCTCGACTAGATAAAAGAAAAAATTATAATTAACCGTTTTGTTAAGTGCATGCAAGTAATAATAATATTTACAGATTTACAGCCAAATAGTTTAAGACAGGCGCGGTTATTCCACTATAGCTTCTTCTTGTTCTTCTACGTCTTATTGCTTCAGTTTCGTTTAAGTTTAATCTCAATCTCTCGCATTTTTATGCTTCGAACGACATAAATTGCGTTCTTAATTCAATAGACTTTTTTCGAAGAGAGTTCACGGATATTATGACATGTTTTTTGCTTTGATCCATTAATAATAAGAAAACATTTTTCGCTTCCTGTTTTCATCATAAGAAACAAATTTCAAATTCATTAATTTAACTTGTGCCTCTCTTGCTTCTTGCGCTCGCCGTTCTGCTCGTTTCTCGCTTCTTTCATTTCACTTTTTATTTTTTCATTATTTCGCTTTAATTGCATTTCGATTTCGCTTTCGGCCAATTTTTTAAAAAACTTCATTCGCCAACACCAACACATTTACTTAGCTACATGTACCAGTTAATTTATTATTTATGCTACGCTCGGTGCATGGCATGATTGTTTTACCTTGTGGAATGCGATTTTTTTGAAAGCGTGCAAAAAACGGATTATAAAGCAAAATGAATTTTTAAAGAGCAGCGAATAAAGCGGATTGTTGATTGTAGCAACAGTGGTTGCAGCGTGTAATGTGTGTGCTTTGCACCGATTTAGCTTTGCATTTTTGATAATGATTCGATCGTGATTTTGTGCTTCGTAACAGGAATTCTCAATCACCCTTGAGCTACGTCGTTGTTCTCGCTAGTTCTCTCTCGAGTAGCTACTGTATTGTGTAAATAATGCTCGCATGGCGTGTGTTGTTGTTATGTGTTTATTATTACGTTACTTTATATTCAATTTACACTCGGTGGGTTCGCGTGATTTAAAATTCGATAAAAAAAATGGTGACCAAGATTGAAAAGAAACGAATGGCAGCAAAAAAAGCTTATAAAACAGTCTGATACACTGTATACAAAAGGCAGGCACGATGCATGTTTTTAGTTGAAAGCCACTTTCGCCTTAATAACTTTGCTTTTCTTTTGAACGAATTTGTTTGAAAACGAAGAGAGCACAGTGAATTCATCGCGACCATTGTCCTCAACAGAGACGGCATCGCAAGCATCTAAGTCAAAGCATAGTCATTATTCATCTAAGCGCATTTCAAATGAAGCGCAAACAAATCATCATAGCGTGCATCATTCAACGACACGGCCGACGATTATAATTCCGCCTTTCACCAGCCTATACAAAAGTAGCACTTCGCCGACCACCGCGACGAGTGCGAGATCAACGACGACAGCGACGACGACGAGCACGCTTGCTTCTGTGAAGCGTAATCGAACAGTATCAGCAAACAAATCATCAACTGCTATCAACTCAGCGCACAATTCCAATTATTCCAATTTATCCGTAATTTACTCGTCTACAACGGCAACGCCGAGCAACACTCTGCTGCCCGCTTTGCCCGCTACAAAATCAATTATATTAACGACAAAGAAGCTGTCACCGACAACTCAATCACCGACGACTGTATCGATGCAAACGGTAGCGGCTACTAGAAACAGCACCAAGAAGAGCTCGACCCCCGCACCGCTAACAATTTCATCCTCCACCTCATTAGCACCGACACCGCCATACTTGCTGTCGCCGGAGAAAAGAGAAAATATGCCGAACGAGCGACGACAGCAGACAAGTGATGTAAGTGATGTGCACTATTCGCCGAACAACAGCTACAGCAACAATGACTTGACCAATAACGCCGGTAAACGCTTGTTGGTCATCAACTGTATCTCGTCCGTAATCTCCATTTTAATTTTGTGCCTTACGCTGCTTTCGTTGCTACTTTCTCGGTGAGTACGCCTAATAAAAGCTTTCCTTTCACTTTCAGCTCATCACTTTTCGGATAAGCAGTGTTAAAGAAACGATTTTGCAAATTCTCTCCGCAGAGTAACGTGCTATCGCTCGTCGATTTACAAGCATCTCTGCATCATGCTGCTGGTGGCCGAGATTTCACTCGCGGTAATCACATTCGGCAACGATTCGCTCGACAGCAACGAGCGAAAATTGATGTGCACCGCGATCTCAGCGTTTTTACTCTACGTTTTACAATCGATTTTCATTTTGATTTTTCTCAACTCGTTTCGTGTTTACTGTTGTGCGCGAAGCTGTGATAAATTCGATGCTTACTTATCAAAATCGAACGTTATTTTTCACCTGCTTACCTACATCGTACCGCTTCTACCCGTACTCTGCGGTTTCTTTTACGATTACAATGTTTACCGTAACACTTACGCGCGTTTCGTGTGTTCACTCAATTTTCAACAACATCGCAACGCTTCATTGCTGCTTCTCACGTCAATATTGATCATTGCGCTCGCATCGTTCGTGCTGATCGCGTTAGCCGCGTTGGCGAGATGCACAAGCGGCGGCGACGGTGACGGTAAACGAACTCGAACTAATCAGTTCTGTCCGAACGGCAACGCACAGCGTGATAATGTGAAAGCGAGTCGAGCTGAACGCCTGACCATTTCATGGCAACCACCGGCAATCGTATTGATTGCGCAAATTGTTAATTGGAGCTTTTGCTATTTGTTTCTGCAACAATCGTCGCAAACTGTGTTTACGACATCGGCGTTCGCCGTGAGCAACATCGTTCAGGCCGCGCTTCTGTTCGTTTTTTCGTTCGCCAAAAACGACAAGGTTCGCAACAACTTACAGAAAACACTCACGTCGGTGGAGTGGCTGCCGGAATGCATCAAGAAGCCGGACAGATCGCCTCCGATGGTGCCACCGCCACCGCAAACCGCTTACTACTACTCGCTAGACGCGTCGCAATTGCAAGCTTCGCCGCCGAGTCCGATCATCAAGCTTAAGACGTGCCATCAGCAACGAGGCTCGAAGCACTTCGATCAGTTACGCGATCATCGCAATTCGATGCTCTCTTCCACTAATCAAGCGCCGCTGCAGCATTCGTTGCCGCGTCCGAACGCGCCGCGTTACATTCCGGAAATTAACCCGTATGCACCGCCAGTGCCAATACTTGCCACATTATCAGTTTCGCAGCCGTCGAGTCCCGAGTACGAAGACATTTCGGTGGCGCAGCAACACATCGGCGAATGTCATAATTACGGGTTCGCGCAGAGCCAGCACCACATACCGCCGCATCAGCAGCTGCACCATCATCCGCGAACCACTCATCACCATCACCAAAATCATTTTCTCTATCATCCACAAGAATTGTACGAGCAACGGCACATTGGACTTAATACCAGGTGAGTAAAACTGATGACCATAATTAGTGATTATCGATCGCTAGTTGAATCGGAGTTTTGACGTAGCGATTCATTTTGTTCGCTTGCTTACTTATTCGATGTTTTGCACCTCGAAACAGATCGCCAATTTATAATTCGGACGGAAATTCCAAATGAAGTGAGATGTTTGCGTTGAACGGCTTAAGCGGCGAAAGTGGACGGAAGTTGTGGACGTGTTGTTTCTTTGTCTGAAATGTAAATTGAAAAATGTGAAGGCGCAAAGAGAAAGAGAGCTAAATGTGTATTTAAGCAAGTGCAAAAAGTAAATATGACATAAGAAAGATAGAAAAGGAAAGTGAGAGAAGTGATTTAAAGCGAACAGCCGAAAAATGAGCTTCGTTCACATCGTTGCGTTCGTTTCGCGATCGACAGAAGAAAGAAGAAAATTTTCGCGTCTCTTTCTTTCTTTTTAATTGTGATCAAACAAACGGAAAGCGAGAAACGAAGAGACGCGCAGACACACACACGGCCGCGATATTCAATCGACAAATGGCAGAACCGAATTAGAACAGTAAATTAACGAGAAAACACACGAGTGAAGTGACTTGAGTGAAGTGAGAAGAAGAAGCTGATGATGGTGATTTCGATGAACAGCAACTCTTCGCTAGTCTTGTTAATGTTGTTTTCTAGTCTTCAATATAAAATATCAGTGATACAATAAACGAGAACTCATTAAAATACAACATACACAAACAAACAGATCAAGCAACATAACAACACTTGAATATTTTCCATTCTTTTCTTTTTCTCTCCTCTCCACTAAACAACGTGAAAAACCTTGTGTCAACAGAGAAACTTTTCTTTCGCTTCCGTTTTTCTTTTCATTTCTGCTCAATTCGGAGAAATTATTGAAAAACGTAAAACTGATTCAAATTATTATTATTAATGAAGAAAGATGAATATTAAACTAAGAAATGATGTTCGATGTTTTTTCTGTAAACTTTTAAATATTCGCTAATAAAGTATAACTTTAAAAAAGTTTGCACCACTTACCTCTTTCTCTTTGTAAAACCAAGTGTAGCAAACGGCAAAAAGTGATTGAAGGCAGCTGGATCAGCGCAAGTGGCTGCGGTAACTTCAGCTCTTTCAATGTCGACGCCTGGCTTTGATTTGGGTTTTCAGTTAAACGACTGTAGCTAGTGGAAGAAGAAGGTAGTGTATCGATGGAAGTACAAGCAAATTGTCAGTTTAGAGAAAGACTCGACTCGAATGATGAATGTTTTTTTGATAATGTGCTCTTTGTCTGCGCTCTTACTCTCTCAGCGAGCGTCTGTGTGTCTGTGTGTCTCAGTGTTTATACGCTATTATTTTTGCTTTGTGACGAACAAAAGTATCCGTCTTTTCATTTTACTTTTCATCGCTTCTCCACACTCTTTCGACTCTTTTTCGCACTCGTGGCGCATTAATCTCCGCTACAGTTTCGTCACTCAATCATCTTCTCATTCGCTCACTTCGCGTTCGTTTGTACTTTCCTCGCTTTCGTAATCATAATTTCGCCTCTCACTCGCTCACTTTCGAAGCGACAGCCAGCCGAAACGCTGGCATTAGAATTAGATGGTAATAAACAGTAAATTATTGCGCTTTCGTTAATTGAGGCGACGAGAAAGCGCTTTAATCATCACGTTCACTTAGCCGAGCGTCTATTTGAAACATATCCAAGCGCCGAATGCTTCGCGCCCGCAATACATTTACGGGCATTACAATAAGAGCAATGCGTTCAGTTAAGATATCATTTGTCAGAGCGAAAAAGCTAAATGCTGGTCTAGTGTGATGGTGGCTGCAGCGAGCGCTTTATCGTGCTCGTAGACATGTCTGAAGTGGTTATGATGGGGGTTAAGAAGCTTTAACAGGTCAGGAGCGGACCCTTTTAGTTTGTAAGCGAAGAGAGAGATGCTTCACGAAAACGAATAAAGAAATGAGCGAGGAGAGCAAAACAAATATGCAATTGCACGCATCGCAGTAGCAGCGCTCAATCTCTTTTCTCGCAACTCGAGTGCTTTGTTCGAGTAGCGGCCCTTCTGCTTTTGCCGCCGTTGTTAACCCGAAAAAAGTTAAAGATCATCACTCAAAGCGAAATTGTGCGATGATTATAATCCGCGACGATGCATTTTCCTTCATCGGATAGTCGTCCAACGGCTATTCGACGATTTTGTCGAATAAATCATCTACAGGCTGTTCCTGCAATCATTTGACAACATTTGGCCTTATGATGGATATTAATGATGATCGTGTAACTATTGCTCGCATTAAAAAAGCGAATCACACGAAGTAAGTGAGCATAAGAACTTAAAGCGTGCAAATCCAATGATATATTTATCTTCTAGCCTCTCTCTCGCTTTGCTTTTTGCTCTCTCTGCTCCTTATTTTCGCGAGAGGGTCAAAAAGTGAAATTGGCCAAAAGTGGCGTTTATTCTTGCCATCATTACACGCTATTACAGTTCAGTCGCAATCGTTTCTAGACGAGAGTATCACTTTCGCTCTAATCAAGCATCGAGTACGGCTGAGTGACAAAGTACAATGCGCGCACTTATTCATATTTAAATATTTGTCACTCGCAAAACTTTATGCGAAAGTATTTCATACATTGCTTGCTATTTATAAGTTCTTTCTCTGGAAGAAGCAAGTTCAGTTTAGTATCGGAAAGTATGTGTGAGAGAGAACATATAATTTATCAGCGCCATTATCATTTTTCTTGCTTCCACCATCAATCACAAGCAGCCTTTTGCCTTCTTCTGTACACTCGACGCAACAAAAAAGTAAGTTTGCGCTTATGCAAAAGTGTGTTGGTTTAGCTCGCTTTTTACTGAAACAGCTGTACAAAGTATTCTTACCATTCTTTCGGAATAAGAATCTGAAACGAAACGAGAAGACGAAAAAGTGTTTCTCTCTTTACTCGCGCTTCCTCCTTCACTTCTTCTTCCGCTCCTTCACTCTTCTACTCTTGCTTCTCAAAACACTACTTTTCAAACGATAACTACCAAAAATGATCACAACGAGCACCTACACAGAATCCAAACACAGATGCACATGAAAACTGTATAATTAAGCTCAAATTTTAGCTTTCACATAGACAGTGATGAAAGAAAAAGAGTGAAACACAAAGAACAAATAATGATTCCGCATTTGATCGATAATCTCTTGTTTTGGGCCGAAATAACAAAAACTAACATCTTCCTATCATCAATCGTCAAAGTATATCAATCCAAACAAAATTCTTAATACTTGTTGGTCTTAATCTCTTTTTAATCCTACACTTAACTTTGTTTTCTTTTCTACTTTCTTGCTAAGTTTTCGCTTAATCAAAATCTTTCAACTTCGCTCCATCACTTTTCGGACCGGCTGTGTGTTCATCGAATTGCAAACATCTTTACATCATGCCGAAAATTTCACTCGCGATAATCACATTCGGCAACAATTTGCTTAACGTGCAAAGATGGATGAGAATCGAGATCTCATCGTTTTGAGTCTACGTTTTACAGTCTATTCTCAATTTCGATTTCTCTCAATTCATTTCGTGCAAAAACTGAGAGCAATTCGATGTTTTTTCTGTAAACTTTTGAATATTCGCTAACAAATTGCGAATAAGTGTTCGTTCTACTTTCATTTATATCCGTAATCTTTGTTTTATTTATAACTTCTGTATTTACTTTTTTAATTTCATGCTCATGCCTTAATAGCTTTTTATGAACTAATAAAAATTCAAGAGAAAACACTTTTAAAACTGACATTGAAATTAAAAAATTCGACATAATTTTTAAATGCTCATTAAAAGAAGAAATGAGTGCAAAGTTTGTCGATGAATGTTGCATCAAATATGATGGGACGAGAGAAATTTTTCTCACGTAAAACGCGAAATTAGAATGGCGCAAATAAGAAGTGATGAATGCAGCTAAGCACGCAAATAATAAAAACAAAAATGCAAAGAAAAAAATAAAATAAAATAAGAATAAAAATAAATTATATGCAAATGTCGTCGAAAACATTTGCATTAATGTCGCCAATGTTGAAGACGACGAAAAATTATAGCCGAAAACAGAGCTGGAATATAAATTAGCGAACTTACATATGACGTTTTAGCGTAAATGGGCGCAACGTGTTTCGCAGATAAAGACGAGTAAGAAAAGGAGAAGAAGAAGAAGAAGAAAGTAACAGTTGGTATCGGTTCGTAGATGAGTTTAATGTTTAATTACATTCTAACGCTAATCGGATTAACGTTTAATTTCGAAAAAACGAGAGAAGAAAAAATTAGAGAGAGAAAATTAGGCGAATAAGAATATTTTAACTTCTTCACGCCACTTAATTTTAATGGTACGCGTGTTATATTGAAGTTAACTTATAACGCTAAAATAAACGCTTGAAATTGAATTATATGCTCGATATTTAAAGCCATAAAGCATAAAACTATTTTTTCGTTTGCATTAGTTTTATGCCTCCTTAATTAAATTGAAACGTTATGTCTAATTCAATTGAAGAAAGTGTGTTTACCTCTTTGGATTGTTTCTTTTCTACTTCAAATGTAATAAGTGCGCCAGAATGAAGCAGAATGTTTTCAATTTAAAATTTTCTTCAGCATTCACATTTTTTTAATTCTTTTCCTCTTCTTTCAAGCCGCTGTTCGGTTTTGTGCGTAAAATATCTGAAAACGTAAAAACTCGTTATTAAGTATTGAGAAGATGACAGGAAACTAATTTTAAAAAATGACATTTTTATGTAAATTTGCAAACCACTAGACGTAAGTAATTACTCTTATCTTTTTTATTAGCTGAATGAAAAATAAGTGCTAAAAAACAGTGTAAAGGATGCGCTTTAAAGCAACGAAAAACTGCTTCTCATGTAAATGAAAGTTATAACGCGCACTTTTCAGGATTAGATAAAACTTTCGTTTCTTTGACCTTATTTTTTCTAGCTAACCACCGAGAAAGGCGCTTCTGCTACTCCACAATTTTCTTACGTACAAAGTTCGAGCAAAATTTTGCACAAGTGCGAAGAAGAAGCTAGAAACTCGAGTAGTAGAAGCGGAAGACTAAAGAAGAAAATTTTAAAACTTTTCTCGAAAGAAGCGAAGTAAAACGTATAATAAACATTCCGTAAGATTGGAAGAGTGTAGAGAAGCGAGAAAATGAAATCAAGCAATGAATTTAATGTCAAAAATTCGTCAAAAATAAAAAGTAAAAGCGAGCAACACACTTTCTATGTAGTTTCTCTTTCTTCTTCATCATCTTGTCGTTCACTTTCGAGCGAAAAGAGTAAGAAAAAAGAGGCGAAATCTTTTTTGATGGACTGTGGTGCAGTGATCTGTACTGCGTTTCTTTGAAAAAAGGTCGAGTATTTTCTCGTTGGATTTTGAGAAGCCAAAGTAACAACTATAATTCAACTATGTTTTTGTCGGTCGCACTTTCTTAAATATGAAAGATGATGTGAAGTGTAACGAAGTGACATAACAATAATATCACAGCAGATTTCGTTTTTTCGCTGCATACCATTTCTGTCCGTTTGTGCGCGCACTGTTTTCAATGTGTTCAATGAACTTTTTCGTGAACTTATTTTTATCCGAATTCATTTTTATTCGAAATCAAAATCAAAAAAAGCCTTTCAAGCATCGAGCAATCAATGAAAAAGAAGCCGTATGATTTCTTTTTGCAGCACAAACTAGCGGTGAAGTTAGTTTTGTATACGGAAAAAAATATTTTTATAAATATACATAATGCTAATGCAAAATAAATTTTATTGAGTTTATTGATTTTTGCGCGCTAAAACCAACTATTACAAAACTGAGCGAAAGTTTGAATGAAAAAAGGGAGGAAAAGAAAAGAGGAAGCATACGGTTCGCTTCCAACAGTTGGACAGCATAAATAACTTTTATTATAAATTACCTTTTTCATAATTTGCTTAATACACTTCTTTTTTGCTTTTCGTTTATTCGTATGCTCTCGATCGTAACGCGTGTTGTGATGAATGAAATAAGCGAAAAATATATTAATACAGAAGCAGCAGTGAAAAAGAAAAGCGAATGAGAAGAGAGGCCAAAGTAATGATTACATCTACGCAGGCATAGGCAATGCATTAAGTTTTGTATGATAATAAAAACTAGGGACACACAAAATGATTAATTGCGCGCTGGACGAACACATTGTCTCCGAGTGTATTGATTGCGATTAATATGTTATAGAAATTTTTGACGGCTTGTTTTGACGAAAAACTTTTTTTGTCCTTCGCTACGCTTGACGCGCTCAAAAATAAAAGAAGCGAACGCACTCGCTCAGGATGAAGAAAAGAAGATGAAGAGAAGTTGCCGAGTAATATACAGACGTATACATACATATAGATAGAGAAGCAAAAAGAGAGGAGCATTCATTCAACTTGACCGTATATAACACAGACACACTCTATCTTAAGTGCAATTAATTATTTTTAATAATGTAAAAATGACGCGTTTGTATACACTGTGTACGATCATTAATCAATTGTATAAATTATCGCGTTTTTTCGGATGCTTTTTTATTTTATTTCAGCCGCGCGCTAAAATTTACTGCTGCTCGCTAATGGACAACAAACAGAAAAAGAGAGGAAGAGAGAAGCACAGAGATAAAAGAGTTTTGTGCGAGAGGAAAACAGCGTTCGCGATCATCGCATTTATTTGGCTACCAAGCGCATGAAGATTATTTAGAAAATCATTTCAAATGTGTGATTATTTTTTATTATGATTAGCTAACTTGGAAACGAAAAACGCATTAAAATTTTACGCTAAAATACATTTTCAACCATTCTGTGCTGCAACGTTATGCTAAAATTTCTTTTTCAAATAGCACAATAAACGCAAAAAGGATTTGACGTGCGTGTGAGTTCGCAGCAAAATCCTCATCGAAAGCAATGGATCGAATTTAGCCTTTAGTTCAGTTCAATTTGCTTTTCCGGAGCGATTCTTGTTTTTTGATATCTAAATTCATACTTTATTTAGATCATAATCCGCAAAATTCGCAAAGAGGATTCAATAAGCTCGAGATCTACTTGCTTTTGATATGAATTTTTCATTTACTTATTTATTCGCATTATCTAGCTTATGAAGCTACAAGAGTTTTTAAATATACACTGATTTAGCTCATAAGAATGTGCATTCAAAAATAAGTTTCTCCTAAAAGATTTCGAAGCATAATAAAAAGAAGTTTAATATCGTAAAATTTCAAATTTATATTCTGGATTACCAAACTCTTCTTCATAATTTGCTTTTTTTGCGCTCAATATTATAGAAGCATAAAGAAGCTGTGTTCTTATTTAAATAAATTCAAACGAGAAAATACAATCGTACATACAATTTTGTGAAATATGTTTGCATGCGCCTGAAATTATAGCTGTAAAATGTATTTGAATTTTTGTTTACGAAAATAATCCAAAAAGAAGTTGTCGAAAAACAGCAAAATACATATTTATGCTTAAAGCCTCTTTTATTTATTAAAAATAAAAAATTTTTTCTCTTACTAAAAGATATGAAAGATATTGAAATTTGAGCTGAGGCAAATTCGCTTGACTTTGAACGCTTTACTTTAGCTTTCATAAGATAAAAACAGAACTTTACACTTCTTTCGCGAAGAAATCGTACAATGTACAAGTACGGCGAGTGCTTGCGACAGCAGTTTTCAGGCTGCTTTCTAATTAAATTAAAGTTAATTATACTTAATTTTGAAAAGCAAGAAAAGGAAGCGAAGGAGCGAAAGTTTTTTTGGCACGCGTTTCATTACTTAAAGATGAGATGAAAACAAAGAGAAAAGATAAAGTGAAAAGCATCATATCAGAATTAGTTGATTTATATCGAATTTAGAAAAATTATGTCGCATTAAAGCGTCAAAAGTAAAACTAAAAACGAAGACAGCGAAATATGAGGAAAGAAAGAATCATCTGAAAATTATGCGAATGAAGCGATATCTCCAAGTTCAATTAAGAGTGGGGCTTGGATCATATTTAAAATGTTTGCAAACACACATACAAAGCAAAAGCAAAAGCGAGGAGATGAAGAGTAAGAGCAGAGCGAGCAGAGGAAGAAGAAAGTGAAGTAGCAAAAAGTTTTGCTGGCGTTAATTTAATAAGCGAAGCACACAGACACTTTTTACTTGCTTCTTTGCGTGTAATTAAATTTTTTAAGTCTCAAGCAAAATTACGTTTTACTGCCTTCACTGTTCTTGTATTAAACATCGCATTAAATGAGCATTAAGCGGGCAAAATGGCAATAAAAATTTCTCCAAAACTTTTTCTCGCTCTTTCGTTCTCACAAGCTCGCTCGATTTGCCGGTATGCTCGCGTTCAGTCGCCATTTCATTCGCTCTAACATTAGAATGAAAAGCCAGAGCTGAGGTGTGCGAGAAGCAATCGCCAACTATTTAGTCACTGGGATGAAAATAAGTGCGAACGAACAATTCGCGATTGAATGTGAACACTATCGCTTCGAGAAATCGATAATAGCGATAGAGCAAAGAAATTACATGTAAATGATTATTGCGAACCATTTAAATTGAACGATCACTTAAATGGAAGTGAAGGAAAAAATAGTTTGATTACGAGCAGCGATGATTGTTCTACTTGCTCTCATAGTTGGAGCAAAGAGCAGTTTAGCAGTTAATGTTCGCTTTGTTCGGTAAACAAAACAATTTACAAGCAGCTCTCTTCTTTAAATGCTCGAATTATATTTTCCAAATAGTTTCGTATTTTCCGCTCCTTGTGACTTTTGGAGCTGAAAGAAAAAAATTTAAGCAGATCGCGAGAGCGAAAACGGAGATAGAGGATAGAGAAATCTTCGCTTGGCGTGCTTGAAAGTTATGTGTGCGATAAAAGATCTGTTTTTAGTGTGACCGCAACGAAAACAAGAGGGGAGCCAGAAATCATTTCAGCGAGACGCTGTGTAAAAACGGAAAAAATAAAATTGAAAAGTATGAATACGAAAGACACTCGCGGATCAGAAGAAGACGAGCACGAAGAAGAAGTGAATGAAAACTGGTGATTATTCATTTTTCGAGAGACAAAAAAAAGCGAAGCAACAAAACAAAATTCAAAATTCATCGTATGTGAAGGAAGCACGCAATAAGTCGTTTACAGTAGATTTTAAAATGCTTTTAAAATACATTTTTTTCTCAAATACGATTTGCATAAAATTATACTCATTGAGAGTAAATCATTTGCATAACAATCACACGGTTTTCGCTAAAAAATACTCTTCTACTTTCCTACACTTCGCATGGTATTAGCTTTCAATTTTTTTTCCTCTCTACACACACAAACTTGATTGTGTTTCGTAGTGATTTGCTACAAGGAAATCACTTTTTCACATCTCATCAACTTGTAAATTTTCATTTGACAAAATTACTTTTTTTATAATAATAATTGCGCACATTTGAGAGAAAAAATTTGTAATGAAATAGTTTTTGCGAACTTGCACTCAGCAAACTATGCGACTTCAATCAAAATCAAATCTAAAATGTCTTTACCCGGCTCGTTTTAATGTGTCACGCTCTTATCTATTTTGTTTTATTCACGTTCTCGCTAAATACGCTTATTAAACAGCTTCGCTTGGCATTTTAAAGTTCGCAAATGTTAAATTGCGAAATTTTGTCAATTTTACTTGCCCACATTGAGGAAAATCAATTAAGCAATTAAGATATTAAATGTCTTAATTGCGCTAATCTCTTAAATATTTCAAAATTTTAGAATTCGTTTTACGTTCGCTCAAATATTTGACATTTGTCGCACCTCAATTCGAGAAAAAGAAGAAAAGTAAATGGAAATGATTTAAAATTTTAAAAAGCTTGCTGCAGTCCAAACAAGCGTTCAATAATTTTGTGGACAGTTTTGAGTAGAAAAAAGTAAAAAATGCGTGCAAAAGATGAAAAGCAAAAGCATTACATTTGATTTTTTTTCACTCATCTGGTCGGTCAGCTAGCAGAAAAGCAGCTAAAGCAGAAATTCTTCTGCTAATTGTGTGCAAATCAATTAGTAATCAATTTTGTTAGTTGACGCGTAGCGAGAAAAAAAGATCGCAAAAACTAAATATTTATACAATTTAATGCGAAGAGAGAGAGAAAAAAAGAGCAAAAACAAATTTTCTGACTCGAGAATGTAATGAGATGGAAAAGTAAGTTTTTCACAGCGGAAAAAACATATTGGAATATATCAATCAAACGCTTGTGCAACAAAAGAAAAAAGCATGGCGAATAGCACTAAATATAGCTTAAGCGCGCTGTAATGACGTAAGTAAGCATACTTATGAAACGATTGTGTAAGATTACGTGAGATCAGATTTAGCCCATCGTCCTGATGTCTTCTTCACTCGTAATATTTCATAAAAAAAGAACAATTGCAAAACTCTAGTGTTGGCTTAAAATAGAATTTACATAGAACCTTAGAGAACCGCTAGTAAATTCGAGAAGATTTGCAAGTTATGAGAAGAAAGCTCGTATTTGAAATAAAAAATAAATAAATTTAAAAAAAATTACTTAAAGTTCGGCAATCAGTTTATCATTCGAGATTGACGATTTTTTTTCGAGTTCAATACATCTTGAAGCATAAATTTTTTACACACATTTTTTCGCAGATTACAAAAAGCGAGCTTTTCTCGGGCAGGATTAATGTAAGTTTTTGTTGAGCTTCAAAAAATGCAAAATAATACGAAAAACGAACGACATAAAGACGACATGAGAAGTTTTTTGCGCTATTCGAAAAAATCATTTTTATATTAAAATTTATGTTCGCCAAAAAACGAAAGCCATATATTAATATTTTCTCGAAAAGCGAACTTTTTTACATTTTAAAATAGAAAATGCAAAATAATTTGCAAGTTTTTCGAATTTGAAAAAGTTTTTCGCTGAAAACAGTTTCATTTTAATTATTATCTATGTACAAACGCAAAGAAAGAAAGTTTGAGAATGAAAAATAGCGCGTCAAAACTTTTTGAATTTTTTTTTCTTCCTCAGAGTAAAATAGAGAAAAGAAGATGAAACAAATTGTGTTTTTTCAACTCGCTAATTATATAATAAATTAGTTGCCTTTTTTTAGCCGACAAATTGAGTTTAGAGAGTGAAGGCCGCACTTTTTTTATCATTAAAATTATTACAACTTTATCTTCATTTTTTATCATCCATTCTGCTTATTGCGCATTTATTTTATTTCATTTGAAAACAAAATTTGCTACGCGTTCTCTTTTATGCTAATGTAATTTATGCTAATCTTGACAATGTGAAGTATATTTACTTATTAAACCGCTTGCATCTTCTTCTATTTATTAAAGATGAAAATATTTTATTTTATTATCATAAAGTTGATAAAAGTAAACTCGATGTAAATATTTCGAATCAGAATTCTCGATTTTCTCTCTCGAAAAAAAAGTTTAAATTTAAAATAGTTTGAATTTATTCAAAAAAGTTATTCGAAAAATGTCGACATCTGTTTTATTTCATTTCATTTTATGTTGTTGTGATGGCGAAAAACTGCAGGTGAATTGAGTGGTCAATTTACATATTGAAGAGAAAGAAAGCAAGCCAGCAAGCTTACTTGAAATTGCTCTCATGCGCGCTGTTATTCATTATTCTTTCATCTTTCGGTTGCTGCGAAGAAAAAAAAACTCGACAAAAAGCGCAACATCCACTCCTATCTTTTCGCTCATTTCGTCTCTAATCGTACATTTTATTGACACTTTTGAAGCAAAAAAAGTTTCTTCCTTTAAGAAACAGAACCTCAAGCCGAAAAATTAAAGAGAAGATCATAAATATCGAGCGTGATTTGCATTTTTAAATCTGATTTTTTGTCTCAAGCAAACTAGAAAACAGAATTGTGAAGAAGAGGAAAGAAACAAGCTCGTTGAAATTTTCGTTTTTCAGCCATACTTTCGGCCGCAGATTGAAATGTAATTTAATTACAAGTTTGAAAGTTAAAGCTTGAGGTATTCGTTTTTGCTTTCGAACATACATCACACGAAACGAATGCTATGAGCAGTGAGATAACACATCTAAAAATAAAAGAAGAGCGAAAGAAAAGGAGATGAAAAAAAGTGAAAAAATTTTCAATCCAAATGATGCGAAGCACTTTTGTTTTCTCCTTGCTCAGCTCTTTCGTTTAAATTACATTCTCGGAATAAACGGCTGTAAGCGGCTGTGTGTGTGTGTGCATGTACAACGCTTTCATGCTCAACTCTTTTTTTATCTTTTCATTACATTTGGACCACCGTAACATTTTTGCGGCGTCACATAAAGGCGAGCTAAAGGTTGGCGAAAATGTGCGATACATATGTTTCACTTGAGTTTCTACTCTCTTCTTCTTACATCATTTCAACGGTGCAAACTTATAGAAAAGACGAAATCACAGCGTCGAGGCACGACGTTATCGAAAAAAGATTTTCAATTGTATGCTACACTTTTCTTTCTCATTCTTATTTCAACTTGATAGAAAAAGTAAACTTAGAAAAGCTGAAAACACAATTTTTTGCTGCTGCTGCTTCTTCTTCGCTGAATTTTATCAACATTTCAACAGACATCGTTCAATAAGTAATTTTATATATTAAAAATCGTTTGCGACACTTTTTTTTTATAAGCTGCAATGACAAAAATATTCACTTCATACAACTAATATTTCTCTCTGTTTGCAGTTTATTTCCACTTGTCAAGTGTAAAGTAAAATATAAAGCGCAGAGAGTGAAAGAGAGAGAGAGAAAGCGAACAACAGAAAAGTTTGATGAATGAAAATACTTTCTCACAAATAAAAATATGAAAGCAGGAAATTGAATTTGTAATTTCGAAATTATTTCACTGATTTGTTGCTCAGAGAACAGAGAAATGCGAAAAAAAAGAGAAAAGCAAAAAGTTCGCTTATTTCTTGACACTTTAATTAAAAAACGCTGTAAAATATTGGCTTTTAGCTGCTTGTTCTTATTTTAAAAGCTTCCAAACCGAAAAAATAAAGCGCGTAAAAATGTAATAAAGCGATGATTTAGTGACCTCTTTGCTTGCAGAGAGAGAGAGAGAGAGAACAGATAGACGCACGCTTGAAACGTAATTTTGATATTATTATATTGAAATTTGACATAAAATTTAAGTTTCATAAATTTCTAGCGCTCATAAAACGGTGCAAGACTAGCGAGAGAATGGAAATGGAAGAAAACGAGCGAGAAAGCGAAGCAATGAAAAGCGCACTTATCTCTCTAGAGCTTGTTTAGCGTGATTTAAATGTGCGCTAACCCCTTTCTTTGTTCACAATCGCAAAAATCGTGCTTTCAAAGTGACCGAGAAAATAAAATAAATAAATGATAATAAAATAAAAACCGATTCTTGTTTTCGAATGATTGAATTCGTGTTGAAAGAAGTTGAAAAGTTTTCTTTACTCTCGTAACAAGTGAACGGCAAATAATGCGAATGCTATTTGCTAGCGAGCAAAAAAACGATGATATCCAACGATTGTATGCGAGTGAATCAAAATTGAATTTCAAATTCGTGATGATTTCTAATATTATTTAGAAAAACATTTAAAAAATACAAAATAAAAATTCATAAAAGCGTTTCGTGACCGTTTTTTCGGCCTCTAAATCGCAGTGAGAAAGAGTTTTTTAAGTTGGAAGAAAAGAAGCAAACAAAAACAAACGCACATACGCACCACTTTTCACTACGTTCACATTTCACATTTTTTACGCGCTTACAGTTCATTGTTTGCTTGCGATAGTACACGGCGAACGTTTTTCGGCGTTTCGGCTCTTCTCGCTACATTTTCGACGATAGATTCTTGAAAAATGATTGCAAATTTACTATGTTTTCGTGTGTTCTCTTGTTTAGAATGCAAAAGCGAGTTTTATCTACGCGCTTTCATAAAAGATCAATCGAGAGAGCGAAAGAATAGCCGTGAAACAGAAGCGCGAGTACAACAGAGGGGGTAAAGCACCTCTTTCGCTTGTCGTCGCAAACATAATTAATGTAATTCAATATTAAATTTTAGTGAGACGACAAAAAAGCAGCAAAATATCGGAAAATGATTTATGCTTTTTAGAGAAAAAGTTATTATACAATATTCGTGCATAGCACGTATGTTCAATATTTATGTGTATAGTCCGTACACATAGTTTTGTTGTTGCTCACACAATACACGGCTTATTATATCGCACTCACACATCGATTATACGGAATACTTTCTCCTCTTTTCTCTTTCTCTCGCTTTCTTTTGTAATATGTCGATACGAGTTAACGTTTTTGCTAAAAAAAGAGCAAATAAGCGCTTTTAATATCCGTCATACAGATGAGATGCAAAACTAGATTTGAATTTTTGCTATTAATTTCCTTCGAAACACATTGCAAAATATGAGCACCGATTTCGATTCAAATGGCAGTTAATTTAAGTCGCGCTAAAAATGTGGCAGCTTAATATTTCACTTACTTTCGCGAAAAAGAAAGTTTCTTAAGCGCTTTTTCGCCTTACTCAATTCACATTTCGCATAGCTCATGTGCTTGTCAGTTGAGTAAAAAAGCAACTAAACTATTTAAACTCGCCTGATTCTAGCGCATTACTACGCATAAATTCACATTTTTAGCGTTAAAAATTCATTAATCAAAAAAAAGCAAAATAATTTTTAAATTTAATTTCAGGTTAACAAATTCATTTAATACTTTTTAAACGAGTTATCAATCAAGAGGTGAAAATAAAGTTTAAGATTAAACAAAATCAAAAGTTAACACTTTGCTTTTAAATGAAAAGTTAAAATGTAAACTCAGTGCTTTATGAGATAAAAATTTTATTTGCGTTTTAATATTTTTTTTTAGAAAATTTTTATTTAATTCTTCATAAAGTGGTGAAAGTACTTTCGCCACTTTTTGTAAATCATCTTCATTTTTCAATGAGTTTTGAATTTTTAAAACTGTTTTTAAAAGCTTTAATCTAAATTAAAATTTGAAAGCAGCGTCGTGAAAAGTAAAAAGAGAAGCGAAGAAATTTGAAGCTACAAATTGAAAAAGAGTCGAATGAGATTAAAAATTTTTGTTCTTTATCAAATTCGAGAATTAGTGATAAAATTAATTATATTTGAATTGTAAATGTGCGCTACATGTATAATTAATTTTAAGGTCTGCAAGTGTTTTTCACCGGCAAATGTATACGCGTCGAAGCGCTGAAGTTATGCAAAGAGAGTATCGCCGCTTTCGCTGTTATTTAAATTATTTTATATTTGAATTTAAATTGATTCAATTTTAAGTTTATCAGCGTGTCTACTCGAGAGACAGAGCAAAGCAGACTGGCGATTCAATTGGCCAAAATAGGGGTGCACTCGCCGGCTCGTTACTTCATTTTGTGAACGAAAATGAAAGCGAAATTGAGCTTTGAAAAATTATTTTTAAAAGCGTTGAAATTGGTGAAAAAAATTTCGACACTATGAAACGTAGAATGATAAAAAAGAGTATTTGGAAGTGAACAAATTTCGGCTTTCAAACTCGAAGTGAAGTGCGTTGAAACTGACAATAGTGCAATTTAAAATGTATGCAAAGACCGAGAGAGAAAATGTAGCGTTTGAACATGTTTCACAAATTTGGAAAAAGTGTTTGCTCGCTTTGCTTAAGGCACGAACGACAAAGAAAAGAGGAAAGAATTGAAATTCGTTATATGAAAACGCTTTTAAAAACTTTTTAACGTCAATCGCCAGCTTCAAAAAATAAGCAAATTTATGTAAAGAGAAGAGTATTTGTGTTAAGCGGAGGCACAGAGAAAATAAGAAAGAGAAAGACGCTTTCAGCTAAAAAAATTTTGTCGAACAACAATTTGTAAATAGAAAAATGTTCGAGTGTGCACAAGCGTTCGACGAGCAGCAACGACAACGAGGATATTACATTGACAATCGACTTTTCGGATGCTGAAGATGAAGAAGAAGAAACGTTTGTCGAAAAGTTCCGGTACGAAGAAGCGACAGAGAAGGCAGAGATTGAAAGAGCGAGAGAATGAGAGCGAAACAAATTTTTCTGTATTCAGACACCATTGTCCATTGTACTTCCATGTTTTTTCTTCTTCAAACATCGAGTACAGTTGCGAAAATGTTTGTTTCACTCAGCTTTTCATCGATTACGATTGGAGTGATGCGAAGAAGCATCATTCTAACATCTCATCCAATTGTATTATAATGCGCTTCTAGTTCAACGAGGGAACAATGTGACCAGCTAAGCGTTTAACTTCTGCTTACCTCTCTCACTCTACTCTAGCTGATTATTTATTTATTCTCTCTTGCTCTTCTTTCTCTTCTCATTCACTCTTCTTCGATTAGCTTGCGGATTGAATGTAATCACGCTTAAACTGCTATTATTTAGCGAGTTTGAAAACAGTAAATTTGACTCACTCAATCTCCATCTCTGCCCCTTATTCTTTCTTATTATTCAAGAAAAAAAAATGCTCGCTACTACTCAGCTAATCACAAGCAAATTTATTTCAGCTGCTCGCCAAGAGGGAAGAGGAAAAGTCAAAATAAAACTTCAACAAAGATTTTTTCTATTTTGCTTTGTTTTTTGCTTGCTTACTTAAACGATGATAAATGAGGTTTCAATAGTAATAAATAAATGCAACCATTTTAAGATTGTTATCTAAATCGACCTGATTTCATTTTAATTTTAAATACACTTTTTCGCTTTTTCTCTCCTTCGTACGCACCTCGGCTAAAGTAAAGAGTTCGCACAAATTTGTCCAAAAAATTATAATTTATGTTAGCGAATATTCGTGATAGTTTGAAAAAAAAATGAGCGCTCATTTTCTCGTTAACACTTTACATTTTAACACAAATTTGCATTAAGTAGCTTGGAAATTTAAGTGAAAATTTGTTTTTGTTTGCCTCGCATAATAAGAAGCAATTTTTTAGTTTTAAATTGAATGCAATTTCACTGCAATATCAATTGCGTAACATATAATAGAAAAATTTATTAAGATTAAAATTGTTGCGAATTTAAATTCTCAAATGATTTAGATGAAAAGTTTCATTATTCAGAACAAATTTAGTAAATAATTTGTAAAATTTTTCACTACGCACTGAATTCGAAATAGCGAATAAGTATGAATTCAATTTAAGCGTAAATGGCTTCATAACTTTCGCAACAAAAATTATTTCAGCAATTGTTTCAGCCAAATAAAAATTTTTAATAAGCCACAACATAAAATTTGCAAATATTTTTCGTTCAGCGCAAGAGAATGAGGCTAAAATTCTTTGTTCATGGCTTTAATGCAGATCGTTCGAACGAAAGTGTTTGCCTTTAGCTGTTTTAAATTAACAAAAATTGAGTGAATTTGGAAAATATGTTTAAAAATAAAGAGAAAAAAAAATGTAAAAATGTTATCAACGAAAAGAAAAAAAAAATTACTTTTCATAGTAATTTATCAAACATATTAAACTTTTAACTTTTTTTCAAAATTGCAACGGTTTCAAGTAACTGCGCTTTTTGATAGAAAATGTTTTGAGTTCGCTTTTTAAGGCGAAAATTGAATTGCTTCTCATTCGTTCCTCTTTTCATTTATTCTATTCACTTTTCATTAAATTAAACGCTCAAATTTCAATTAAACGAAATAAAATTCGACGCGAGACAAAAATTAGCGCTTCTATTCGAAAAAGGAATTTGCATAATTTAAACAATGCGCTGCCAAAAACGGCTTCTCGTTTTTAGGGCTTGCTTTAAAGCGGAAAGAGGTGATTGCAAAATGTTTTAGCGTATAGCCAACTGAGCTTTAATGTCGTTCGCGAAAATTTTTTTTGCAAAATTATGATTTTCAACCAGAGCAGACTAATTTAATCTAATTTTGCTGTAAGCGGCGAAAATGCAGCATCGAGCAGTAATAAAAGCGTGAAACCGACGTCTTCTGTAATATGCATAGCGCAAAACTAAATTACATAAAGCGATTTAATTGAAATTCAAAAATGTAATTCAAACGTAATTTAATTTTGCTACGGCGAGCGAATGAACCCGAATATACGCATTTTCGCTTACTTAGCACAGCAGCGAAATAAGCGCGCTTATTTAATTGATGTAATTCAATTCAATTGCGTTTTTGCTTTCTCTCGCTTTCGTTTTTCAACCGAAAAAGTTCGTCATTCAATTCGAAATGAATAATTTTTAGCTACCGGCATTTTCAGCGTGAAATGTGAAAATTTCATTTAATACACACTGTTTGACGTTGTTTTTCTTTTATGAATAGACTTCGACACATTACTACGTTATGTATACAAAAGAATTTGGGTGGGTTAGCACGGCTTTTAAATGCGTTTTTCTACTATCTTCAATTCATTTTTTTATTATGTGACAAATCTGTTCGCCGAAAAAATGCTGAAACATGAGATGAAAAAAGGAAATTAACATATTAAGCTGTCAAAAGCCAATTGCGTGAGGAAATACAAGTCGAATGAGATTTATTTCGAGCGTCGTGTAATTCAAGATTTTTTTTACGATCAATCTGCAGAATTTCTGCTCGCAAGCAATCGCTCGAAGCGTGACATTTTGTTTTTTTCATTAAACTTCCCAAATTAACAACAAAAAGTAATGATTTTATGTAATTATTTTTTTATATTCGGGAAAAAATTTAATATAATCGCAAACTTTTGTTGCTCTAAGCTTTTCTCTTTAGGTCCTAATAATTTAAATTTGCACAATTTGCATTTTTTATGCTCGCAAACATTTCAATTTATTCAATTACATATTTAAACATATGCATAGCGTATACAAACGTGTGTTATAATTAAACACACTTTACACCGCAGCGATGTCAATATTTCACTGCTCGAGAAGGCAAAGGGTTGGTTCGAGCGAAACAACATTCGAGTTAACAGTTGCAAAGAGCAGAGACTCAGAAATCATCTTTATTACGAGCTGCGTTTCAAACGCATACCAAATTTTCTCTCGACATTCTTTCATTTAGCGAAATTAAATAAGCGAAAAGCTTCAAAAACGAAACACTTTTTTCTAGTATTTCGCATTAAAAATTTCACTCATTAAACAAATAAAGCGCATGAAAATGTATTCGAAATAATATTCGCTTTCGCTGTTAAACAAAATGAATAAGAAAAGTGGCGAAAAAATTTTCAAAATTCATTATCACTACCACTCGAAATACTCTACTGCTTTTAAACGCAGCGTTTATTAATATTCACCCGAAAAAAATCGTGTGTGACCTCCTTTCGAGTTTCTAATCAAATGAGAATAAAAACGAATGTAAAATAATACTTTTCAGCGAACGCTTATTGTTTTAAAGCTTAAAACTTTTTCGCAAGAAAGCGGCTTAATTTTCAGCGTAAGGAAATCAGTTTTTAACCAAAAAAAATTTTCTCGAAAGTATAATGAAAGTAAATTTTTTTCTCTCTCTTAAAGTTAAGTAAAAAATTTTAAAATTCAAGAAAATAATCAAAGAATATCGAACAAAGTGATGGTTTTGTTATTAGAAAAATTATTTTTTATGACCTCATTGCGAAGTTATTAGAAAAAAAAAACTTTCCGCCGAGCAACAACATTTAAAATTACTTTCAATAAACTTTCTTGATAGTTTTTTCGCATTACCTAAAATATTTCTCTCGAGAAAAACATTTTCTCGCTTTTTAAAAATTTCAAAAACTAAACGGTTATTCGATACTAAAGTGTTATTAATGCGAAATTATGGGCGAAATTATTCGGCGCAAATAGCATTCGGCAAAAAAAAAACTTCTACTAGCAGCTGTTCCTTATTACCATCACTTTATATATAATCTGTATGAAACGCAATGCTACCAACTTTTCGAGCATTTAAATGTCGCAAAAAAATTGGCTTCAGTTTTTTTTTCTTAGTTAAAAAATAAAATAGAAAAGTGGCATTTGCAAACGAAAAGTGCTTCTCATTAGTTTTTGAATTACCTATAAAGCTTAATTAAAAAAACGCTGAATGCATTGATATATGGTGTGCACTTGAGTTATTTTTTATTTCGCTGAGTAATGGATTAAAAGTACAGCTAATTATCGAAATTAATATGCGAATAAAATTCGAATTGAAAAGTAAGCAAGTCGTGTGAAAGTGAGTATTGAAAAATGCGGAGAGAAGCGGTGTACAAAGATAGCGAGTGAGCGAGTGAAAGATGTATTCGGCTTATATGGACGCATACACACAGCCATATTAAATGTATTAAACGCGAAACGCAATTTGCATATTAATAATAAGCAAGTGATTTGGACGAAAAGCGAGCCGAACTTTTGCGAGCAGTACGCTTCGGGGTGGTTTAATCCTTCGTCTCTCTTTACACTGTAGCCTCGCTCTTTCTCTCTTCTACTTAACAGCTTTGCGAGTGAAAAATCGCCATTTGCATAAAATGTAATTTACAAATGCACACCACTTTCGATTTCGCGCGAACGCAGAGTTCGCGAAACTTTTCAGTCGTTTGTCGTTTAGAGAGAGAAAAAAAAAATTCTAATGGATTTTAATGTCATTTTGTTACACGACATTTTGATGCAGTCATTTCAAATCGGTGTCTGTGTGCGTCTCCAACTGTTCACTCTCAGTTAGCAATTAAAATTACAATGAGAGAGAGCGAGAGAGAGACAACGACAAATGACGAAAAAGTAATTAAACTAATGTTTTGAGGTCGCATAGTTTTTTCGCCTGAGCAGAATTTAAATTCGTCTTAACAAGAATGTTTTTATGGTTGTCATGTTTGTTAAAAAAGAATTTTTAACTTAACTACCAATTGCTCGAAATGATTGAGTTCATTTCTAATTCAATGTTTTTTCTATTGCACTCACTCTCTGCAAACACTGGCTTCTTGGAAATTACAGAGCAGATATTTAAAAAGTACTTTCATCTTAATGGATCCTGTAGAAAATTAATTGCGAAAATGTTTGCAAATTTTTACAAATGATGTCGATGTTATTTTAACAGGAAAGGTTAAAGAATCGCGTAATATTCAAACGCTTAGCTCGTTTGCATTTTCGTGTAAATGCATTCAATTCTAAGAAGAAAAGCGAGTAATGATCAAAATTAATGATCGAATCAATTCTTTTGCTCATCTAATACTCGATGCGATAAAAATCATCAATTATCAAATAATTTGGTAAAACTTCCGTTTTTCGCTTCATTTAATTAAATTCGATTCGATCGCTGCGTTTGAATTGCTTTAAAAGTGCTCTGAAGAACTGCTAAAGCACTTGAAAATGTATTCGATTGAATCGAATTACGATTCATAATTTGAACAGCGACAAAATTCATAATTCATAGCTTGGAACGCGTAAAATAAAAAGTGTCGCGCACAAAACCAAACATTAATAATATCAGCGTTAACAATGATTGCCGAACAATTGAACACAATATTAATTACATGCAATTCAGATCGAAATAACACTTTTTAGCGATGAATCGAGCAAAAAACAAAAATATCACAGCGCATAGATATTGCGAGCACAATAATGATTTTGTTGTTTTTGCATTTGATTTGTGAGCGAAACGAAAAGCGAAAAGAGATGGAAAAGTGAAATTGTGAATGGAGCAGCGACGAGAAGCGGAGAAAAACGAAGCAAATGACACGCTCTGATTTGAGCTTATTGAAACTTAGCGTTGAATACGAATGTTCAGAATGAGAAAATAGCGCCCGAATTTTTATTTTTATTTTCAACGAAATGAAAAGAAAGTAATCAATGTGCACTTTTTTCTCGCTCTTACTCCGTCTTTTGCGCTAACACTGAGCGCAATTCGCTCTTTCTTCGCTCGCAATCTCACTATTTTCACCGTCGTCCGTAATATTGTCGAAAAAGTTTGAAATCGACGAAAAGTAGTATTCAAAATTAATGTTTTGTCTGCTTGATTCGTTAAAGTGTGAAATTGTTTCTTTTCACATCGAGTTTTATCACCGAATTTCTTTTCTTTTCTTTCCCTACTTTCGATCCCAAAAGACGTCTGAAGAAAAAAATCGGCCAACAGCTGCTAACGAACTACATTCTGTCTGGCCATATTAACAAAAGCATACGCTTCTTAAAGTTCAGATCGCACTCGCTCAGATACCTGCCTTGTTGGACATCGATCTCAGCTCTGTGCGAAGAAACTCAATTTTCAATCAATTTTTTCTCTGTTTTGCTTCTCTCTCTTCTCTAGCGTTCATCTCATCAATTTCCCTGATCTCCTAAGCTAATCACTGATCTCTTACTGTTGATACTTTTTTCGCTGTCACACTTGTTACAGTTGTTAATAGTGTCCTATTTTCAAGTCATTTAGAATTAGCCGATTTCTTGTGAAATCTTCTGCTCACTTTAGTAGTGGTGAAACGTAAGGAAAAAGCGTCAGCACATTAACCAAGCTAAAAGATTGATTAAAAGAACACTAGTAGAGAACGCTGTGCAGTTTAATTGTGATTGACGGATGCAAGTATCATTTAGAGTTTGACATTTAGGTTAATAAGCAGCGTTCGCTGCCGATATTAATCACGAAAAAAGCACAGCCAGTGAGACGTGCGAGACTATGGCGCGCTTTGAATGTGAATGCGACTGTAATTCGCGCCAGTGCATACAGAGTACTGATAGCACGCTGTGTTAAAAGTGTTGCTTAATTAAACGAGCAATATTATGGGAGAAGATGAAAGTGAGCCGCAGAAAAGATAATCGCCGAGCAAAGCAAAAGGAAGCGAGAAATATTATTACATCGAATCATTATTACGAGTACACAATGAAAGCGTGAATGCAACCAAATCATAATTACACGTATCATAACATTCAAACTTTCTGCTAATGCTTTCAAATCGAGCCATTGCGTAAAATATGCATTAAAAAACCGTCGCTAATCATTATTAATGCAACTTCGAGCTTATGTTCGGCTGGTTTCGTGAAAAAACTTGCGGTTCTAAATTATTCTAAACGCTACTTGCCACTATGCTCAATTTCTGCAATTAGCTCTCTTATCAATTGAATTAAATTATTGTTTCGAGTGGAAACGAAGAGCAGAGTTTATTCGATGCGCGAAGCGATTTAGCAGAAAACATTTCAGTTTTTTAAAAGCTGCGCTCGAAGCTGAAGATATTTTTTCATCTAAATCCTTTCTGCCAACTTATCTAGTTTTTCTCGACAAATTTCTATGCAACTTAAATGCAAATAAATTCATTCGCACACTGAAAGCTTTATTATTCATTTCGAAGCGAAAGTTTTTCGGCAAACAAAGTGTTTAGTGTGTAAATTTATTTTTGCGATTAAAAATGCGGACGAAATTGAAAAAGATGAAAATGAAATTCATTTACACGAAGTATAGAGTGAAGTTGGAGAATAGCAGTGAAGTTATATAACATTTCACTTTTTCATTTTGAAAATAAATCGATAAAGCGTTGAAAAAAGAGGTGAAAAGGATGGAGAAGCTTCGTGCAATTAGAAACGGTAACAACTTGTGTTAATAGTGATCTAAGCTCTAAGCATTCTGAAAATCAAAATTTGGTTGCTTGTCACAAATTGCAATCAAGCATTCGTTGTCAATTTAGCTTCATATAATTCAAGCGACACCTGTGCTCAGTGTAATTACAGTGTGTGCGAAATGTACGCATTTACGGTGAATGAGAAAAAGAAATACAGAAATTAAGCTTTTTTCTTCGGCGTCGCTTTCGACTGCACAAAATGAGAATTTTCATCAAGGCGCCCTGAAAAGTTTCTTACTAACTTTCTCGCTCTTTCTCTTTTTGCTCACTTGCTCTCTCGCTACTTTTTCATATCAAGTGATACAAGTGTCGTTTCGCAGCACACAGACACAAACACACTTTGCCTTTCAAAGTGTAAAACTTCACAGTTTCACTTTTTCACTCGTTGCTAGCTTTGCTCGAAGTATGTAGAAAAAAAACAGTAAATAGCTTTTAATAACGTGGCTCTTTTTTAAGGGTAGCAGCGTGCAGCGATGCAGTGAAGCGTACATTTAGGCAAACAATTTACTTTGCTCTTTTCCCTTCAAATCTCTTCTCTTCTTTTTCTCTTCCAACTTTCTGTTTCAACGATCACTCTTTTCGTCTGTTTTTTTTTATTGTTATTAAAAGATTTTTCTTTAATTTTTAATTTCGCTTTCTCTTTCAATACAAATCTCAACTTTTCATCACATTTCTCCTTCATCTCTCGTACATCGCATCACTCGTTTCTGTTTTGCTGAAGCTGGTGAAAACAAATTTAAATATCACGGAGAAAATGAAAATGAAAACAGCGTTTTTTGACACAATTCAACAGCGGCAACATCACTTTCTTCTCTTCTTCTCGCTTATCTTATTTACGTTTTTATTACTATTTTATGTCACGAAAAAAAAAAAATGCGAAAGTGAAAGTGAAGAAATATTTTTAATTAAAACGTCGAGAATGCGTGTTAAGTTTGCATGTATACGAGATAGAGATGATAATGTTTGGCTAAAAATATTTCTACTCGAACTACTCTTTTCTTTGTTGCTCTTTTCAGAAATTTTTGAATCTTTTCTCCTGCAATCAAATATTTCTTTTTCAGCACTTTTGCTGTACACTTTGGTTTTTGTATATTCGAAGGCAGCGATTCTTAAAAAAAAGAAGCAAGCAAGCAGCGAGAAAATATAAAAGAAGACAGCGACGAAAATAAACTTAAAGTTTGATAGCAGACACTGTTAGAAAAAATTTTAGAAAGCGTAGATTTTTTGTTTTCGATACAAGAAGTAAACGATGTGTAGAGCGAAAGAAAGAAAACAATAGCTTTTCACGTTATATAAAGAGAGAAAAGAAAAGAAAAATCTTTTTGTCAATGATTTATGACATCGAAGTGATTGGAAATATTATGTTTACCAATCTCTCTTCTTCTTCTCTCTTCCTCATTCTCGTCTCTCACTCGCCGCGCTCGCATCAAAACACTGTAAACTTATACATTTCATTTTCGATCGCTGGACAGCGACAACAAGCAAAATCGCAGTGCACACACACAGCAGTGGCGTATGAGCTGCATTCGATCAGTAGCCGCTCGAATTGCTCGAAATTGCGTTGCATTTTTCATTTGCCATTTTATTACAACACAATAAATATTAGATATCGACTCAAAAAAGTTCTTTAGCTGCGCTCATCCTTCGCGATTAAACTTCAAACTCGGCTTTCATTTAAAAATTTATCACTTCATTTTTCGCACTTTGCTCAAATTAAATGACTACATATAAAGTTTGATGGTCGTCGTCGGAGAAGCAGCAGTTTGCGCGCTTCAAAATTGCTTCGAAGAGATAATAAGCAAATCATTAATTTCGAAAAGCAATTTTGTGCGATAGAAAAATTTCGATCATTGTGCAGGTATACGAACTTCACCAGCATCATCTTACTTATTGCAAATGCGAGTATCAAATGACCGCATTTAATTAAGTAGAAAGTAGGTGAATAAGCTTTTTACATTAATGCGACCATAATAAAAGAGATATGGAAACTGAATACAATAACGAGAGTTGTGATTAAAATTACGTTGCATTTCCTACACTTAATTGGCTTCGTTCAAATCCACATTCATTTCTCTATGTTCTATGATCTCGTGCTCATATACATTACAAGATGCATTAGATGACAAAAGCGTAAATGGTGAATGGCGAATGGGTAACTGGATGCAGAACTTAAGCAAAGTGAATACGCGTATTAGAGCATCGAAAACATTTTCAGAGGATGCAGTATGAATGAAGTTTCGATCAGATTGAAGACGAAAAGTGTATTTCGCTTTCTTTCGTTCTGCAATTCAAATATGGACTAAAAAGAGGAATCGAAAAAAAATTGAAAATCATTTAAGAAAATGGTTTCGCTCTTTTCCTGCCTTTACACAGCGCCAGAATAAGAGAGAGAAATGTACACACATATTTATTATGATATTCAGAGTGTTATAAATTGCAGAAGAAAGCGATGGTTTCATCCACTCGCTCGCTCTTTGTGTACACAGAGTGAATCAAGAAAAAAGATAAGCGGAGAAAGTGTGTGCGCTTTTCAATGTTTTGTGCGCTGAATATTACAGTTTATATCAATTTAAAAACGCCATTTGCCACTCGTTTATTTAAAAAAGTTTTTCATTTCATTTCATTTCAAACATTGAAAGAGCAAAAAATGAATCGTTTGAGCGCATTCAAAGCGCTGCTATCTTCACTCCGCTATCATTTATTCATTATTTCACTCTTTTCTGCGTTTTCTACCTTTTTGTACTCACGTATATGCATACTTCATAATTTTACACTGTTTTTCACTTTCTTTGCATTCAACGCTAACCAAATTTTCCGTTAAATTGAATTCTATATTTCGCTTTATTGCTATTTATGATCGCTTTACGAAGCGCTTATGTGAATTGCAGATATTTATTCATATAGCGTACAGATAAAGAATTACAATTGATGCTTTAAATGACAGCAATGAAAATAAACGCGCTATCTCGCCATTTGCAAGCGATTACTTGAGAAGAGTCTATGCAAAAATATTATTCTATCGTTTCGTTCATTCGCTACATTTCGATTATGCAATTTGCATGTTTAATAAATATTCGCATGATTTCAAATGTAAACACAAATTATTTTTTCTCGCAATTCCATCAAAACTTTTCGAGTTTTCAAATCGACAGCTAATTCGACAAAATGATTGCTTGTGTTTTGCTCGAAATATTAACTCTGCGTTTTGTTTTGCTTCATTGAACGCACAATATTGAAATTGTTTGAGGCACTATTTTCACAACTCGAACGATTACTGGAAGTAAATTCAGCACGCATGCATTAATCGCTTTGAGTTTTGTTATTTTTTAATTTAAAATATTTAAAATAACGCTAACAGCGATGCCTTTAAACAATTGGATGATAAAGCGCGAAGTAGTGAAAAGTAAGAAAAAGCGGCGTGAAAAATAAAGAAAAGACATACAGTTTCGGAAAAAATGTTTGACCCTATAAAAATGTTATCGAAACAAGTAAATTCTGATCTTACCTTTGAAAGAAAATGAAGAACAGTGAGTTGAATTGAAAAACTTAATGGCTGCCCGGAACTGTCGTTCAACAAGCAAGCGAAAACATGATTTTTCATAAACCACAGCATATTATTGCTCTTATTCGCACACGTTAAATGAACATTTGTAAAGTGCGTTTTGGAAAAGCTGAAACGAAATACAGTAAAGAGCCAACAACAACCAGAAATATGAATTTTTCATTGACCAAAGAGCATTTCGCTTTGCATTGAAATTTAACTGTTTGCAATCGCTTATGTGATAGGAAAGCACGAAAAACTGTGTCCAATTTGCTGATCAACGTTCGAACGGCGAGCAAACAATGCATATGCATAGCAGCAATGCGTTTTCTGAAACAATAATGAGTCTGTTGAACAAAGGTTGCTCACTACATTTACAAAGAATCAAAGTTAGAAATAATGTTGAAGTGTACATTTTTGCTTCCGCCATTTTTAAAAATTATTTACAGTGAAACCTCTCTACAAAGCACACCAAAGAGGCCCAAAAAATCTGACCATTATAAAGAGGTGGCCGTTGTAGAGAAAGTATCTTTAATTGAGTCAACTTAGGGGGTATTTAATTTTAGTGTCCGTTAGTGGAGGTGATCGCTTAAGAGGTGTCCGTAAAGGGAGGTTTTACTGTATTTAAGAATTCATTCTAACTTCTTTCTGTTCTAACAAACAAAAAAAGCAGCTTAAGTCACATGTAATAAAATCGTCATATGAACAAATTGAAAATCATTTTTTCATTCAATGAAATAACACTTCATGCTTTTCGTTTTCAATCGTATGCATTGAAAATGTTTTTATTTAAGCAAAATTTATAAAATTGTTGAATTTTAACTTTAAAAGAGTTTACAATTTAGTTGCGAACCTTGATCAAAATTGATGCGTTTCTAAATGATGTTACGTTAAATGATCGAGCCGGGGCGAACATTTTTTCCGAACTGTACGTAGTACAAAGTTCATGCATCGTATGGAAGAGAAATTTTAGTTTATTTGAGTTTGAAAAATGAAGAAAAACTTGACAAACACAGAGTGAATAATAAAAGTAGCTGATGGTGAAAAGCAAGAAGAATGTGTTTACGGAACGCATACGTTACAAATGCTAACATCGATTCATTTGAGCATCAATTGACTTTAATGAGAAAAGTAAGTATCACACTGTTCACTCTGCGAACAATCAATTCGATCACCTCTCACTCGCGCTCTATCCACTCGCCGTTTTACTCCCTTTAAAACTTAATGAACATTCCATTTGAAGCTTATTCTCTCATTTTCTTTTTCTTTCTTCAAACAACAACACCAACAATCAATTTCGCCGAGTATGCTGCACAACCTAACCAAAAGCGATCGCATCGATTTCGACTACCATTTTCATGTATTGCATAATCAGCTCGAAATCGCTCTGATAGACATGGCGAAAAATGTGTTTTCGAAAATATTTTGAATAAAAATAAAATTTTGTATCAATATTGTGAACCCATGTGAAAACGTTTTATTGATTTTGAACGCTATGAAACAACAGTTTTCGGCGCACAAAATATTTCGTGCTTCGCTTTTGACCGAAAATTGATTCACAGCGTCTCCGCGATCGGCCTGCTGTAAATGTCTGCATTTATTTCACTCTTTTTCTACTAGATTTTGATCGATTCATTTTAAAATCTCTGCTACATTTGAGATTATTGCTTCGCTTTTAAAAAGAAGGCGAAGATAAAGAAAGTGAAATAACGAGAATGTAGTGCCGAGCATTGAGACCAAAAGTAGAACAAATCGATTGATGAACACAAGTGAAATAATAAATTTCGAATTTCGGTTTCAATTTAATTGCAAAATAGAGTGAGTAAAAATCAAAAATGAGCAAGCACACGGAAAACAGTGAGCTGAGATGAATTTTAAAGGCGAGATTAATTTGAGTGAAAGCGAATAAAAACGTTCGATAACGTTTGTGCTGAGCCTAAAGTACTTTGCTTATAACGCTGCATTCAAAGCGAACAGCTACATTGCACATTGATTTAAGAGACCAACTTTATCTGCTATATAGTAGAAAACCGCAGCTTATGCTTATGCTCCAAACACTGGTACTTAAAGCGTCTTTTCAAATACGCACATATTCTAGATACACTGAGTCAGTGCGTTCACTTTGCATTTGCGTTCGCATTAAACACCAGATGAATTATTGTCGCGTTCGCAGTTGTTTCCCGAATTAAAGCAATTAGTGCAGAGAAAAAAGCTTACGTACACGCTAAAACTTAAATAGAGTATGCAAGGCGGGGTACATTGCGCGAGTAAACAGTTACTAAGCACTGTATCTACCGTATAAATGTTTGAACTTGACGTTCAGTTTGTTTTCTATACTTTTAAAAAGTTTAAGCCGCAAATTAAATTGAGCTTTCACTCGTTTAGCGTTTTATACGCGATTTTGCATAAAATTTTGGGTCAAAATTTTTTAGAGCTTACATTTTTGCTAATATAATCCGACGTTAATTTTTCACTTTTAATGAATACACATTTTAGCATCGCAACATTAAAATTTTTCACTGTGAAACAGGCAAACAGTTAGGGACACATGCTGCATAAGCGAAACTGTGCTAAAATTACTCACCATAAGTGTATTTATGCAATAAATGTGTTTCTATGTAAGTATGTATGTAAATCGCATTTTATGCTTCAACTTGCATTTTACAATTAAAATGAGACAATTTAATGCTGCTACCGCGCTCATATAGCGCGAACACTACCTTTCATGGTGCTGAGAGCTGGTTGATTATGCTAAATGTTGAGAGGAGCGACAAAACACAAAAAAAACTAATTGCTTTACATGTCAAACTCTTATTTTATTGCCCATAGAGAAGTAAAGTTTTGAAAACTTTTTCTCGGCTTAATGAATCATGTGCTCATTAATGAGCACTCGTTTTAGCCTCAACAATTTTTTTAAATAGCTTTACACGCAAATGTCGAGAAGAAAAGCATTATCGTTAGTTTGAAATTAAGAGAGAGAAAGAGTAAAAGAACGAGCATTTAGTCTTAATTATTTATTAATAGAATCGATAGAATTAATAAAGAAGAAGCGCCTCATTTAAATGTTGGCTGCTTTTCTCATTATTTCTTTTCTTTTGTCTTTGCTAGATTATCTATTTTGAGTGCAAAATTGATCGTGTGTGTTCATTGCACTCGATTCTACAATATAAAACTGCTCTAAATTACAAATGAGTGGAGAGGAGAAGAGAAAAGCCGAACAAAAAAAAGCGAAAAAAGTTTCGCTTCGTGACAATAATTTTTTCGATGAAATATTGCGTTTAATATCTTCGCAGTTTATTCATATCTTTTCGCCGCGTTATTAGAAGCGCAGTTTGGAAAGCGAAATGGAGTAGAGTGGAGTGGCGGTGTATTTACAGTAGTATTGCGAATTAAATCAAGTGTAAAGTGAACACGACTTGTTGAAATCATCGACAATCATAGTTAATAATGAGCCATTTTTTTCTCCTCTAAATTATACACTGAAGCCTATCTCTTTGCCTCTATCGCTTCCATACTCCCCTCTCCGCGAACTTCATATTAAAAACTTCTGCACACTCATTTTTTGTCTTCCTTTATTGAATAATCGATGAGAAATGCTTAGTTTGTAATGACAAAACTATCAAATGCTGAATGCGTATTTTGCTCTCCATTTTTCTATTTCAGCTTTGCAATTTTTTTTTCTCTGTCTGATATTTACTCATATTTACCACATGTGGTTTTTTCGGGGTGAGCAGCAGACCATTCGTGATCATCATAATTTACGCATCTCGAGCATCGCTTGTTTTTCATGCGAACGCGAGCATATTTTTGCGAGTTGAAAGCAAACAGATCGAACAATAAATTTTGCGAAAATGTCGTGTTCATACTGCACTCAAAAACTAATTAAGTTAGCTAGTTAATAATGCAAATATTTTCATTTTATTATTTTAGCTTCGGTCGGCAAAAGTGTATTTCGAAGTAGATGAGAAAAACAAACAACAAACTTTTGCTCTCTCTCTCTCTTCATCTTCTCACATCACATCAGATCGCTTCGCATCGCATCACTTCGCCTCACTTTGCTCCGCGCTCTTCGACTTCATTACAAAAACTTGGCGATCTTTGGCATCTCTAGAGACACCGGCTATGTGTGTGCTTTGTATACCACGCTTCTGTTTGTATATGTTTTGTTTGAAAAGCAATGCAGTTTTTTGCTTTACCAACTTTGCACAGCTACTATTTAACACATGCTTCGTCCTCAAGCTTTTTTCGTTATTTTCAACTCATAATTTAGAAAGTTTTTCTCTTCTGATCAAGCTTCAATTATTAAACGCTTTACACATTAGAGATGAAAAGCTCTGCGAAACATCCTCCATTGAAGCAAATAAAGAAGCACTCACACTGCACAGCAAAAAAAGCGAATTACAAATCTTTTCGAAATAATATCAAACAACCAGTGGATTAAAAGTGAAATGCTGAAGAAGATTTTTTTAAAGCTTCATCAAAGAGCAGAAAAAGAGATTAGCAGTTGATCTTTTTTCGACCAAAGAAGCAAATTAATTTATGTTCGAATTGGTTGTGATTTGAGAAATCCGCTCGCTTGTACTGCATTTCGAGCAACGCAACGCAAGAGATTTAAACAATAAATACGTTGAGAACAATGAACTGCGTTTGTGTATCAAACAAAGATATTAATACAGTGAATTCATACAATTTAATGAAATATTTACGAGTGAGAACGAAATAAAAGCGTAGCTCGAAAATGAATTACAGCTCACAATCAAAAATATCAAATCGTTTGCGCCAAATTCAGTGCTCAATACAAAACTATTTTCACTTTTATTTTCACAGCGCTCGTCAATTCGGTAATAAACGACGTGCTTTTCACCGAAAAGATTCTTTCGATTCTCACTGGTCGAACACAACTTCCATTCAACAACGAGTACAATGTTATTTTGAAGACGAGAAAAAAAGCGAAGAGTAAATTGTTGAGCGTAGTAAATCAAAAGTTAATTGAAGCGTGTTCTCTTGCAAATTCCCCAAATTCTACATGCTTTTGTTTCGCTAAATTTCATTTTACTTTTTTCTCGCTCCTCTCTCAGTCTTCACTCGTTTTCTTCCTCTTTTGATTCGTTAAACAACGAAAGACAGCGATAACAACAACGCAAAACAATTTATAATCATTGAATAAAAGTGATGCTCGCTCGTTTCTGCTTTTTTTCGCTCCTTCCTCGGTCACTAAAGTCAGCTGAAATTGCCATTGTTTATGTTTTGCGGTAAAATAATTTATAAAAAAAGAGAAACAGCGATAAATGTGAACTAGAGTGAAAATATCAGTGAATTGCATCTGACAAATTGCTCGTTTGGAAAAAATTTATTTTATTCTTTCTTCTAGAGCAAAGAAACCTCGAAAACCACAAATCCAGTTTCAACTCAGCTTTCATATAAATTTAATTATTTTGCCTTTTTCAAATATTATGAGCAATACGAGGAAAAAAAATTGATAAAAACTTTTGCATTTACAAAATTTGAAAAGCAAAAATTTTTTCATATCTTATGCATTGCCTTAAAATGGTCTGTTTCGAGCAAAATAAAATAGAAAATATTTTAAATAAATAGCGTATTCTCTGTGAAAATTCTGACTTAATGATGAATAATAAATTAATTACCGCCCATTAATTCTCAAAATGCAGAATATTAAATAGCGAAGTTGAAACTTATTGGATTATTTTTAATAACATGCTGATATTAAATTGATTGTAAATCAAATTAACATTTTCTCTGGATATTTTAAAAATCTACAAACTTAATTAATTCAATTTTAAAATTAGTTTCAAGTTGAACGTTTTTATAAACTCAATGTAAATTAGTAATAACAGACAATGGCGAGAAAGAAGTATGAGAGCAAAATTAGAAATTCAAAATAACATGCGTCGGTTAAAAATTGAGACTCAATTAATTTAGATTCTAAAGGTATCGAAATTTTCGAATGATCCTCAATTTAAAATAACTTAAGCAAAAAATGTTTAAAATGCAAATAATTTCTTAGCTTACCGTTGATGAAATCGAAAAAACGATGAGATTGAGTGAAAATACTTGATGATTGCTCAGATTTGACGTTTAACAACAAACCATAACACGTGAAATATTTTTTCAGAACAAAACAAGTCAGCTAAATCATTTATTATTTGCACATGTTAATTCCACATTTTTAAAGTTAGTTTTGAAAACATATTTGTGAATTTTTTACAAGCAAAAAAAATGACCATTTCACTTTGCGTTGAAATTCAAATGTGTGCAATTGCTTTTAAATGTGATTAGCACGAAAAACTGTGTTCAATTTGCTGATCAACGTTCGAATGGCGAGCAAACAAAATGCATAGCAGCAATACATTTTCTGAGGCAATAATGAATCTGGTGAACAAAGGTTGTTCAATACTCCAAAGAATCAAAGTTAGAAATAATGTTGAAGTGTTCATTTTTGCTTCCGCCATTTTTAAAAATAATTTATTTGAGAATTTTTTCTAATTTCTTTTTGTTCTAACTAATACAAAAGCAAATTAATTAACTTTTTATGAAAAAATCGTCACATAAAAAAATTGAAAAACTATTCTTCAATCACTTGAACACACATTTTGCTATTCATCTTCATTCGAATACACTGAAAGCTGTTTGTTTAAATAAAATTGTAAACTGTGTTTAATTTTACTTTTAAATGCATTTAATTTTGTCGCGAACCCTGCTCAAAATTGATGCGTTTCAAAGTGAAAAGATATTAAACGATCGATTCCGAAACTGTATTCAAAGATTTGAGCTTTTTTAGCTTGTTTGATGTTTAAATTTTTAAAATTTGATATAAGATGCAACAATGTGTTTAATGAGAATTCTTGGCCTAAAGAACTTCTGTCTCAGAATGTTGATTTTTTTTCAAAAATTTACGTTTTATTTAAAATTGTACTAAAAATTGTTTCATCATCGCTCGAAAAATAAGTAAGCAAAATAGAAGCAAGAGTGAAGCAAAGTGAAGCAAAAGAGAATCAAAAGTGAAGCAAAAGAGAACCCGAGTTAAACTCACTCATTTTTATTTTTAAACCAAAAGTTTCAACTCACTTTTCAATGACAATGTCGGACACGTTAATTTGTGACGACGTTTCGGCAACATTCAGTTTGCCATCATCAGGTCACTTTCAAACTTAGAAATGACTTGACTTTTGCGCTTTCATCCTTGCCAATATTTTAGTTAGTTAGAAACAGATGGACAAGCAAGTGTTTATGTGAGAAAAGGAAGCGAAAGTTTATGTTTTGAAGTTTT
>NCKU01000107.1:30458-63924 GCA_003675995.1 Dinothrombium tinctorium | reverse complement strand
GATACGAAGAAAATGTAAGAACTATTCAAATAATGAGCAATCGGTTTGCTAAATTTAGCCGGAATCGATCTAGTTTACTTCTTAACGTTAAGTTACATATTTTACACAACTCCCATTCAATTCCTCAAATTTACGTCCAGAATCAGCAAAGTTGGCTAAAAAGTCACTTATTTTTTCCATGTATTTAATATTAAAATAAACTACTTTTTAATTGAGAAAGATAAGCATCGTTTTTGCCGGCATTGTATAAATACGTACCCACTTCTCATTTCAATGAAAATTTTCTTCTGGTAGCACATTTTGCTACATATAAAGGAATCAGTGGTAGATTATTCATTGGCTAAACCGATCTTCCTTTCAAAATAAATTTTTTGAATTGAATTGAATTGAGTACATTTGTATTTACCTTCAAATCTTTTATTGCTTGAAGTATTGTAGCATGACTTGATTCTTGCATCTTTAAACAAAGCTGAAATCGCAAAACATTTGAAGCCATTCACTTTTGAAACCGTTAAAAAAGAATAGTAAACATTTTAAGTAAATAAAATGCGATAATTTTTTCTCGTAACATTTGCTATGAAAACTTAATGAAACTTGTGTTTTAATCTTGTCAAAGCTTATTTAATGAAAACAAAAATCTGGAATATATCTAATGAAAACATTGAATACAAAATAGTACGCTATTCGCAGTTCATTGAATAATTTTAATCAACATTGGCTAATCAGACATTGAAAAGATCCGAGTTAATCGAACTTTGAACCTTTTTATTTACGGTAATCATATTTGAAAGTTATTTTATCGTTTTGTTTGACCAACTGTTGAAACATTTTTTGGGTGCATTTGCACTTAAAGCAATTATTTAGATTGTTGAAAAGGAAACTGCGTAGATTCTCATTTGATTTTCAAATACAATCTTTTCAGACAAACAGAATGTAGTGAACATTAGACGGTTGTGAAAAACACGGTCTCAAAGATGTTTTCAAGTTCTATTTAACATTTTCATTGAAATGTTAAAAACGCCAAGCTTTGCGAAGGTATGATTGCTTTTAACTCAAGAATTTTCCTTGTCATTTCATTTGCCGATTGTCAGATTTTTTTTATATTTGCGGCAAATGTCAATTAGTGGAGACAAAATTCGATTTGAAAAAGCATTTAGCCTTTTCAAAATGTATCACTCTGCTTAATGGTGTATAAGATATTTAGTAAGTGAATATGAACATATGTTCATTCAAAAGCCTTTCATGGCAACAAATTTAAATTTAATTTAAAATTTAAATAAAAAATTACAACTCAGAGTGCTCAGGATGACCGATGTCCTTTAATGCAACTTTTTCATCGAGTGTTGCCTCTTTCTCCTTAAATCCTTGTTTTTCTTTTTTATACTGTTCCATTAGTTGCTTAATCTCAGAGTCATAGCCTTCCCATTCGGGAATAATGCGTCTAGCAGCAGTTAGTTTGGGTTCTTTTGTCTTCGGATTATTACATAGATCAATAGTCTTTGCTTTTTTCTTGCTTTTGTCGTCGCACCACGTTTCGCACCACAGCCACTCTTGTGGTAAGGATTTTATACTGACCTGTGGTAAAAATGTGCATTTTTATAGTTAAAATTTATGGTCAAATGAACGTAAGAAGAATAATGACAAACCTGATGAATCATATTATTAGGCAGATCCTGATCCAAGTTGGATAAGCTGTTTGGATCTTGACTTAAACCTTGGTATTGGCCCCTCAATCTATCACCAGCTGCGATTCTGCGAAATTTTTGCAAATCAACTACGTAGAGCGCACTGATATGGTATTTTCTCCCATGGAGATGACTGGCCCAATAGCCACTTTTCCAGAATCTATAGCCATCCATATCTTTCCTGCTATCACAAAATGGTGTGTAACCATACGGCGCACCTTCTAAATCTAAATCTCTTAGCTCAGTTAAATCAGTCCTTACAACTTGATCGGCGTCAACGAATATTATTTTTTTGACACTCAGCGGAAACAATACATCCAAAAACAATATTTTGTAGCCCCATATGATACGTTGTTTTTCAGTTTGCTGATGCAGCCATCGTGGCCATTTGTACTCGACTAATTCATATTCGAACCCATACTTTTCAGCCATATAAGGAAGGAAATCTTTAAATCCAGGCGATAAATAGTTCTTTAAAAACCAGAATTTTACAGGATCAGAAGCATGTTTCAAAACACTGAGCATCATGATACGAAGTAAGCGCTCATAAAGATGACCCGAGGCGACGGAAAATATATTTAACTTTTTGTTCTCAGGATCGTCGCTATCGTTCTTTTTATTACTTGTCCATGAAGTTAAAGAATCCCAAATACTATTGTCAGTCTCTGCATCATCTTCGTCGAAAAGCAATTCTTCATTTTGCTTTCCAGGTCTTTTGTTAACTCTTATCTTCACCACATGGCTGCGAAAGCTAGATATCACAATATTGACATCATCCATTTCTCCAGATGAGGAGTCTGTATTTTCGTGAGATACAATCGTATACAAATCTTGACTTCTCCCAGGTCGGAGTTTTAAATTCCAAGCTCCAGGATTAGCTTTCAACTGGAAATACCCCAAATTTGACATAACAATGGTGTCGAAAGCAGCAGGAGTACTGTTTGTTCCTAAAACGAATTGTAAACCTCTAGGGGGATTTCCAGAAGATTGTTCAAAGCAATGTCCCTCTAATAGCAGATGTGCTAGATCGAAATACGCCACAATTCCTGACTCTTCTACTTGTTTAAGGTGAATGTTGTCTAAATCATAAGGACAAGAAACTGATTCCACAAGCCAATTATCCGGTGTAACCATTCCCAATGTTAGTAGAGATGAAGAAGGCATTGAGGCAAAGTGAGCTTTCGGCTTAATAATGTCACCCGTTTTTTCAGAAAAAGTGGGCTCAACGTCAATAACATATCTAAAGAAGTTTTTCAAAGGCATTTCAGAGTGCTTTTCAATGCAGTTAAGATAGACTTTTATATTTGCGTTCACAACTTTTTGAAGGGTCAACAAAATGGGCGCTAGTTTTTGAGCACCTCTTGAAATTGGTTCAACGACAGCGATAAAGTCAAGGGCTGGAGCTGTTTTGTCTGGCGCTTCAAGCACTATTGCACTATTCTGGCTTTCATAGTTATTTGTCTCGTGCCTTGTTTTGGTTTGAGGGAACATAGTGAGTACATTACCAACCGCCATAATCAGATCACTACAGCGAGAGACATCGCTTTTCTCTTTCTTTGTAAGCTGATCTATTATTTTGTCGCCATAAGTAAGCTTCACTTGCTTTTCAATCAAAGCAAAATCGCTTTCAATAAAGATTTCACTGCGAGGGATTTCAATTACTCTTCCATTAACAACTACAGCCAAATCATTTGAATTTAATTTCAGTAAATTCCTAGAGAAAAAAATGTGGCGCTTAATATCCTCTGGGTTTTCTTCTAGTCGCTTTAATTCTGCCATAAAATCTTCAAACGATTCAGCTGGAATGAATTCTTTCAGTTTTTGGATTTCTAGCGTTGAAGTTTCGAAATATGACAGTGTTTTTATCAAAAGGTTGAGGAGAGAAATGTCTTTTTCAATTGTATTAAGGATTGCTTCTATTACCAATGAGAACGTGTTAGATTCAGTATATATAATACCAAGTCGCATATGTTCACTGTTCGATCGTAAATGCTCCAAAGCAGAAATTAACAAGCGCCTACCTTCACTTGTCTCGTAATTTGCTGCTATCCATACAGTTATTGGTAAACATTCAGATTTGACATTTGATAAGTGGCGCAATTTATTCTTAAAAGTTGCAATCATGTCTGGTTGATTAAGAGATTGAAATTTTTCAAATGACGAGTCTTCAGATTTTAATCCAGTCATATCTAGATGACGATCTGAACTCGAATCTTGCAGAATGCGTTGATTGAGTCGAGACATTACAGTTTTTTGACTCATAAACCAATCCAAAACATTCATCGAATCAGTCAATTCTCCGTTATATACACTTTTTCTGATCATTGGAGTAAGACGCATAATTTCCATTATAATAGCATCTTCAAAAAGTTCAGCATTCAAGTTACTCTGCGAATAAATTAATTATTTGATGATTTTTTTAACTTAGACTTACATCTTTAAGAATAGCACCATTAAACAAAGCTTTGATTGGTTTTCCAAGACCCGTGCGATTAAGAAATTCCCATGCTAAGATCCTGCCAGTGTCAAAAGCAGAGTCAGCACCAAATACAATGTCCAAATTCGCTCGAGGAAATTTTGCTTGAAACAAGTTCACAACGTCATCAGGCTTTAAGTCCTCATTTTTAGTTTCAGCGCCACTCGAAGCAATCACATCAGTCAAAAAAGATAAACCTCCATAGGGAGAATCATTTTCACTTATGTAATTAAAAGCGTTTAAACATGCAACACCGGCATCTTCGAATCCGCTAATAGAAATATTGGGATTAACGGCAAACACAAAACCGATTCTTAATGGAGCCCTATGAAATCGAAAAGACTCTGCAATTTTCAAAAGATCAAATGAAATCCTTTTGCCCGGATCCAACACTAACACTAAATGAAACATATTCTTGCGAACATTTCGTAGGGTTCCAGGATAAATAGGAGGAGGAAGCAAGTCTTGTAAACTTGATGGCCAATTTCGGTAATCTTTATCATTTTCTATATCATTGATGTAAATAACCGCACTGTCACGAATGTCGATTTGATAATCGATTTGACCACTATTAACTTCCAATTTCAACATCTCTTTTACCTTAGAATGGTCATTTCCGAGAACTCTGTATAAGCCTTCAATGAGTTTCATCTCTTGTTTTAAATAATGAATTAAAGTAAAAATATCAGTTGAATCCATGTCAAAGTACATGCCATTAATAAATAATGCTGTATCTGAAGGTGCAAGATTGAGCTTTTGCATGAATGAAATTTGATTTCTTTCTATTTCAGTTCTCATTCTGTTGTCTACAGGAATGTTAATCAGTGACTTTGCAAATACAGGAAAATTTTGAGAAATATCTTGAAGCAACTTCAACTGTTCTTCTTTGGGCGAAGAAATTATCTTTTTAGCCATCTGCAAACTAAGCTCTTGCAATTGCCAAACTTTTAAAGTAGCGATTTCTTTGTTACTGTCCATTAAATAAGTCCTGAATTCATTGAGATTATTAATCTTATCGGGATGCAATTTTTCTAGAGTCGAAAAGACAAAACCATCGACTTCATCGGGCTTTTGTTCGGCTTCTTCCAATGCTTCTGTCATCGAACTTTTTTCTCCTTTAACAAGTGCATCATCTTGGGCTTTATACTCCGTGCTTTTAATTGCTAATTCAACTCCATAGCCCGACAGGCCAACTTTGCTCGAGAATTTTCGGTATATATAATGTCGTACGATGAATTTGAACTCAAAATTTTTTGTCGCGTCTTTAATAGCTTCGTAAAGATCTGCGAATGATTTTGTACCGATTTCGCCGTAGAGTATAATAACAATATCAGAAGAGCTCGAAAGAGGATAAACGTGATCTAATCGATGTACAAAAGGATGCAATAACTTTTCGCTGTTTCTTAACGCTTCCAGTTTATTCAAAGTGTCAATCAAATTGCTTTTATCACAGATATGGAGAGGTGAATTCGATGGACTCGAAAATTCTACGAACGCCGGACATTCGTTCTTTTCGATTCCTAATTGCTTGCGCTTATCTTTGGCGATTTGATTGAACATTTCGACGGCAGGCGAATGACTGCGAACCGAAATCGACAACTTAAGGAGCGCAATCTTTGACGGTGAGCGCAGCAATTCATCAACGTTTTCTACGACAATTTGGTATAAATCGTTCATTCTGATACTCTGCAAATAGTCGCTGTCGTATTTGCGATGCAAAAGATCGATGAATGACCAGAAATGATCGTTGCTTTCTTCGGCCAAATATTCGGCGCTTTCCAAATGAAAAGGAGTCTCCTTCCATTTTGCGGCGAGCGACAACGTGACCGATTTCTGGCTGCCATTGGGCCGAACGCGGTCAGTGACGGTTTCTGTGAGGGCGGAAAGCGAAGAGGAAACGGCGAAAAACGCGAGAATCGTTAGAAAGCGGACCGCAAACGGACATTTCGACGGCCACATTTCGCTAAGTGCAGTGAGGAGACGCTCCCCACGCGTTGACCAATCGGCAGTTTACAAGCGGTGATCAGTTATTGGATTCTGCAATCGCTCTCTTCTCAACGCGAGCGATGGCTTCGATTCACGCGGCGGCTGCCGACGATTCCGACGACACCGACATCGACGCGGTCATCGAACAACTCGCCAACATTCCTGTCGACCCTCCCTCCAAACGACAGCTTTGCGACAAGTGTTCGTAAGTTTTGCTCACTCGCTTCCGTCACTTATCAACTCTCTTTGCAGACGACCGATCAGTGTTTGCTGGTGTTCTTTCCTTCCGATCGCGCCTCTAAACATCAAAAGCAAACTCATTATTCTTCAGCATCCTTCGGAAGAAAAGCGATGTCTGCGTACGGCGAAGATTCTCGAGTTGTCGCTTGCCGCCGGTCGATGTAAAGTAGTCAAAGGCAAGAAATTCACTTTCAACAAAAATGCTGAACTTCGTGATATCGTCGCGAACCCGGAAAAGACATTGCTACTCTTTCCGAGTGCCGATTCGCTTGATTTAACCAATTTAGATCTAACTGTGCCTTACAATGTGGTAATTATTGATGGCACCTGGTCTCAGGCGCGAGCCATGTACAACTCGAGTCCTGATATACAAACGTTTACCAAAGTTGAGATAAATGTTGGCAAACCGAGTAATTACGTTATAAGAACTCAGCCCACTGAAGAATGCCTCTCTACTGTAGAAACAGCTGCCATAACACTTTCTCATCTTGAAAATAATCCAAACATTTATGAAATACTGACCAAACCGTTACAAGCTTTATGCTCATTTCAGTTAAAACATGGAGCCGTCCATCATTTTTCCAAAGAGTATCTAATATTAAATGGTCTCTACAATAAACCCATTACTCGAAAAATTAAAAAGAAACTACGAAAACATGAGGACATAAAGAGTTACATTCGATAATAAAAAAATGTTGAAATGTACAAATATATAAATGTTAAAAAAATTTGCTTATAGTTTGAAAATCGATAATAAAATACACTTTGGCAATTATTTCGAGTATAAAAATGATTGAAGCATAAATGCATCGGTGAAGGCTAAATTTGAGCATATTTAAGCATTTGAGATATTGAGAAAGCCAAGGTATTAAAGTAACGATTTCAGTTTTTCGATCAAAGGTGACCCTCTTCCATAAGCTTGTGAATATCAGCAACTATTTTTGATTTCAGTTGAACTGTTTCCTCGTCCTTTGCTTTAAATACTTCATCTAAAAACTTTGCATCGGTGAACGTATCGAATATGTTATCGATTCTGTTAAGCGATTTATCAGAAAGAACTCTGGCAACCAAAGTTTTCAGAATCTCTCGATTCTTGTTTAGGCTTTCGATTAAAAAGTAACGGTCGTACGAGAAGTCTACCTCATGAAACGAGATTACGGTCATAACCAAATTGCTAAAGCTATTTTTGAATTTTTCACCCATTTTCATTTCTTTCTCATCAAATTGATTGTTTCGAATCAGAAGCGTGATTTTCATTGTGATCTGCAAAATATTATCACTAGGCTTGAGAATGTAAATTAACGAATAGAAGTACCTTAATTATGTTTTTGACAACTTTTTGCGCGTCTTTTTTAGAGATTGAATGCGTTTTAAGCAAACGATAAACATTGTCCAACAAATTTCCGGCGGTGTCGTCGATGAATAGTTTCGCCACGCTTTTGTTACTGAATCGAGACAAAAGTTTGCGCTCGATTCTACTCGCGATGTCTTTCGCACTCACTTCGGACACTGAGATAAATTAAATGGAGTTCGCTGTGCAGTTAGTGAGAAATAAAGCAAACTTACTTTCATTTAAGCGATTGTTACATTTCCTTTGTCGGTTATTCAGTGACGACTGCGCGCTGATCGCCAAACTTGTTACTTTGTTGCATTGCCGCTTTATCACTTTTCAACTATCGTTTTTCATTCCAATCTCCAATTTAAAGTTTCAAATTCAAAACTAGAATTCAAAACGTTCACAAAAGTGTTTCGATCAAATCGTCGCATTTAGTGCACACATTTATATTCGCTTATATAGTATTTCACTGCAAATTCAACTCTCAACACAAACTTTGTAAGCTTTGTTTGCGTTTTAATTTGTACCCAATAAGCTTGGTGAACAATGCAAAAATCAAATTATTTTCATTTTTCTCTAACCCTAATCTACCCCCCTGAAACGATCTCATTGTGTAATTTCGATTTCATGCACACGGTGTAACTTTCGAAATGTCAATACCAGCAGAGAATTTCAGAAAAAATGGCTGGATTTGAGTTAGATTAACAAAGAAAACGTAAGAAGTGAATCTCAATAAAAAGTTAACACAATCACTTTCAGTCAAACGGCAAAAATATCGGGACTGAGGCCGCAAAAATTCATGTTTCATTTTGAAAAATATAGAAGAAATTAATATTTGGTTTATGGAACCCGTGTTGACATCTAGTGTGCAAAATTTATAACTGAAGTTTTAACATTGAACATTAATGCCAATAGATGTCAACATGGGTTCCATAAACCAAATATGTAAGTTACAATATTGAATAACAGATAGCAACAGGGGTTCCATAAGATAAATTAAGCACCTTTTTAGCCTACGACTGTACTTTCTTCATTGATCGGAAACAGATGACAGCAGTTATTCTGTTAAGCTGTGCACGTATTTTGCCAACGACTGTAGCTAAATTATTGCATTTGCAATTATTTTCCGAAACAGATTAACAGTTGAAGAAAAAATCACGCTGAAAAATCTCTATCGGGATTAATGCTGAGTCGGAAAAATCAAAATAATTTCATTTCGCTTTGACAAGGAAACTGGTAACTGTTTCTATTCGATTTATTTCAAACTTTGTAAACATATCGCGTATGATGAACGTATTAATAGTACAAAAGAATTATCGGCAAAAAATTATTAATATTAATTCGTAATTTCAATACACTCATCATTTTGATTATGTTTACAAAGTTTGAAATCAATCGCAGTGAAACCATTACCAGAGTTTCCTTGAAAGTAAAAAAAAATCATGAAAAACACTCAATGTTCCAGCACAACAATCATGTTTCTATTCGTAATTATGTCGATCTTTTCAAGTGTTATGCTGTTTCGAACACTGAAAATCGACGAAAATCAAAATTGATAAAATCACGGACCTTTGACACGACCGCAGCAATTGAAGTTTGCATTAATTGAAATTGGCGCTTTCATTGCGCAATGCATTCGAGAAGAAGCAGGCGCTGTTTCATCTGTGCGCTGATGCTTGAAGCACTCGAATGACGTTTCCGAACTGCTGTCAAAATCAATTGTCGAAAATGACAGCGTTCGTTGTATTCACTCTAATTCACGCTTTTCTACTTATTTCTCTCTCTTATTGTCGAGTCCACACACAGCACAATGCTAATCCGCTCTCTGAAGAAGATCCATCGATTGGTTTCGCCGAATTAAATGAATTCGAAAACGTTTTCGAACTCGGCGTAAGTTTACCACGTTTCCATCTTTAATTTCATTCGCGCTTTATTTGATAGTCAAAACCCATAAACTTGGTGGAAGTGAATGAATGGCCACGCGATAAGTCGTTGAACGCTTTGCGACAAGTGGCAGGTGTTGCCGCCACTAATCACAGTAAAGTTTACGTTTTTCATCGCGGCGACAGAGCTTGGGACAATAAGTACGTATTTTCAGTTTAAACTTTTCACGTGAACAATTCTCATTGTTTTTAAGCACATTTGACTATTTCGATGTTTACCAACAAAGAGACAAAGGGCCAATCGATCAAAACACAATTCTTATTCTTAATTCATCAAATGGTGATCTCATTGAATCATGGGGAAAAAATATGTGAGTTTCATCAGTTTTATTTTAACAACGCGCCAAATCTTAACGACAATTCCCGTTACTGGACAAATATCGTTTATAGTAGATACCTAAAGTGATAGATTGGCTGTTTTAAATGTTATCTTCTGCAAACTTACAAAACTTTGGCCACAATACCCCCGCTTATTTTTACCAACTGCACTTTACGAAGATTTTATTTGAAATTGATAGAGAATTGATTTATTTTAATTTGAATTAATTTGTTATCGTTTGTTAAATTTGAACAAATAGCCCAAACTAAATTTTCGTTTTTGAAAATTGTCTCTTTATAAAACACTCGATTTCAAGAAACGAAACCCAAATCAAAATATGCAAAAGATTTTCAACAATTTCACTTTGCAAATTTTAAAAATTCAAACAATTACCTTCAAATATTCCCCTCTTCATTCTTAAAAATTTTCTTTGCAAAGTAGTTTTTCATAAATAGAAAAGATAATTTTTGTTTATCCGATTTCAAAAAAGATTCCTAAATTTGAACCACAAATTCTAGATTATAGTGCAAATTCTAAAACTTCTGTCTTGAAAACTTACCTCATCAGTAAATAGTTTTTTCACTTGATTATTTTTTTAATTGATTTGTTAATTGTTGACTTTATTTATTTCATAAGCGCTTATCTTTCTTCACATTATTGTCCTTTTTAGGAAGAAAGTTGAAACTTTTTAAATTGAAATGACCTTTGATAACATTAACTAGCAAAATGATTTTGTTACAAGACTAAACTCTTATCGTATTCAATTTCCATTGATAAAAAAAACACAAAAAAAAAACAGTTGGCTTGAAATGGTTAGAAAGATTCAAAAGAGTTTTTTTTTTCAAAATTGTTACTATTCATCTCGTTATGCGCTTTTCCATTTTCACAGGTTTTACATGCCACATGGAATCAGTCTAGATCCCGAAGGAAATGTTTGGGTAACAGATGTTGCACTTCATCAAGTCTTTCGCTTTAAAAAAGGAATTTGGGATAAGCCTGATCTAGTGCTTGGTCAAGCATTTGTTCCTGGAAACGATCATAAACATTTTTGCAAACCAACCGATGTTGCCATATCTTCCTCTGGTATAGTTTATATAAGCGATGGTTACTGTAACTCGCGCATAGTAATACTAGATGCGAATGGGCAAGTTTTACGAGAAATAGGAACTACAGGTACTTTATGAACGTATCTTAAGGTTTCTAAATATTTTTTTTTTAATAAAGACAACCTTGTGGTTCCTCACAGCTTGACTTTATTGGAAAATGAAGATTTAATTTGTGTGGCCGATAGAGAACAACGAAGGGTAATGTGTTACACTGCTGGCTTAAGTAACATGCAGCCTGGAACTTTGGTTTTTAAAATTCCTTTTGCAGGTCCACTTTACGCAATTGATCGCATAGGTATGTTTCAATAGCTCCGTTTCATTAGTCTCTAAAACTTTGATCAGGTTACATTTTGTTCGGAATAATTGGACCGACGCCTTTCCAAAAACCAATCGGAATCGCGGAAGCTTTGGCAACTGAACAAATATTGGGCACATGGGAGCCAAAATCGGGTTTTTCGATGCCCCACGATTTGTCAGTTTCACAGAAAGAAAGAGCTGTTTATGTCACAGAAATCGGAAAAGACGCGTTGAAAAAGTTATACAAATTCAAATTTTAATTCAACTATTTGGTCACCTTCCAAACTTATAATAGTGTCTCTGTAAAAAATATGTATATGAATCTAATATCTTCTACTTATCCCCACTTTGCAAATGAATTCTCGACAAAAAGACTCAAAGTTCAAACAGTTAAGAAAAATCTTCGACTCAATTTTAAATCTAATCACAAACAAAAGACCAGTTTCAGAACGAAATTTTTGTTTATTCGTAATTAATTTGTTCTATGTAATTATGTATTTATGTATTTATATTTATGTTATTTAACTGTACAACAATTTTGTCTATAAATGTCGCTTAAGTAAACTTGACTTCAACAAATTTGCGCAACAATTAATCGTCTCTAAACAATTACTTACAATTTAAGTACTCTCGCATCGTTTCGACATTTCCACTAAAAAGTGCTCAAATAACCATGAAGCAAAATTTAGATGTTATCTGAATCATTCTGTAGCCAAACATATCCATTTGAGTTGGCCGAACAATGCGCCTCATAATAGCGACCCAAAGATCGGCAAAAGGCCCACGTCGGACAGCGACAAAGGAACGCTTTTTTAAAAGGCTTTTTGCAAGCTTCGTTTCTCCAACAGATTCTCTTTTTTAAAGGTACAAACTTGAACGCAAAAGCCATTTGACTTTCCTCTTACCTTTGTTATGAATGAAACCACACTCTTGTCGTGAAATGCTTTCTTCTGAATATTTTGCGAAGTATTTCTTCGACAGTGGGCGAAAGAGTTAATCAGAATGAAAAATGACATAATGATCGCGAAGCGTTGTGACATACTGGGCGCTTTCAATACAAATAAGTCAAGAGAATAATCGAATTTTAGTTTGGAAATGGGTCCTTTAAACAGCGCTTTCTCGACACACCCATGGAACACTTTGAGATTGATTGCTTCTCATATGTCAAAAAATTTTCATTAAAGGCTTGTATTTGATGAGTAAACAGTAAGCTTAATATCGAACCACAAGTTTATTGACTTGTAACAAACAGCAATATCCAAGTGCCTAATAGTCACTTTTTAGTAATAAATATCTTAAAGAAAATTACTCTGTTTACTCGTGAATGAATATTGGGAAGCTACGCGATGGCTTTCGCTTCTGGCAGAAAAGCTTCCCAATACTTTATAAGCTGTTGCTGATTCTCGAGCAAATGTTCCATATATTTGATTATGCTCGCTTTAAAATCTCGAATTCTATTTAATTCGAATTTCTCAACTTCCACCTTAATCGTCTTCGTTATATTTTCGAATTCTTCCTGTCCTCGGTTTACTTTCGACTCCCACTATGAGTGATATGAGTTAGAAATTAGTCGAAAATAACTAAATTTATACCTCAACCACTTCCTCGTTTGCCTGTGGTATTTTATCTGTTTTTCCTGCAAGCTCCAATTTCACTTTTTGTTCTCTTTTCTTGACTAACATTTGCTGTGAATGTTGCCATGTTTGGAATACTTTGACGCGTTGATGGAATACATCCTTGATGGCTCCAATCAATGCAATATAATCTTTAAGCAATTCACCCAAATAATATGAATCGTGATTGACTTGCTGAGAATACAATTGCTCAATTTTTTCCTCAGTTTCAGCCAGTTGTGATAAAGCACAAGACAATGAGGTATGCTCTTCGCTATTACCCAACATCGCGGCACTTTTCGCGAAGGCACCGGTTGTTGAAGTCAACTCTTTTCGATGATGAACCAAAGCATCAACACTCGCAGAAAGTTTCCGCAATTGTTGATCCAAACTTTCGATTTGATTTTGTTTTTCTTCAAACCACTAAAAAGCAGATGTTAGTTTGGGTTCGAAATAGAAATTGATTAAGGATGTTACCTCAATAGAAAAGGCAGGATTTGTAATTAATGTCTTTTTGAAGCATTCAAAGAATTAAAGTCAGAGCAAGAAAAAATAAGAGAATAGGAGAAAAGCACTACTTACAGGATCAGATTCATCCATTTTAAATGTCATTTTGTTAACCGTATCACCAACTCTGTTAAAAAGACGCCTAACACCTGCTCCGCTGAGAGCTGATGTGTTCGTAGCACGTGGAAGATCGGTGTCTAGCTCGAGAAATTCTCGAAAATCGGGATCGGTTCTCAAGACAGGATGCGCTGCAGTTCGATTAATAAAGCGGTCTAAAGCTGATCTTCGCTTTTCGATAAAGTCAGCAGAGGACAAATTTTCATCTTTCGACATTTTTACTTTTGCAGTACCAACAGCATCTTTGTCAGGGGCGGGTGGAACAATTCTGCCGAGATGAACATGTTTTTCAGCAAGTTTATCTCGAAGACCGAGAAAATCGCTGAATCTGCGATTGACTGAGAATATATTTTTGCGAAAGTACGGCAAATTCGTTTTTGTTGTAATTTTGTACACCACATAAGAGCTCATTCCTTCACCAATCTTGTTGGGCTCCCCAACGGTGATCTCTAAAATGTGATCACTAGTTGCGTCTGATTTTTGGTCGGACTTTGCTGAGGCCGCGGTGGTTGTCGTTTTAACATTCTGAGGCTCGGCAACAGTGGTTACTGATGTGGCCATTAATGTAGCTTTACTTTCGGAACTTTCAGCAATTTTATTGCCCTTATCGTCTTCTTCGGGGGTGTGAAAACTAGATTGTTCCTCGTTGTAGTTATTGGAAGAATGAGGAGGTGTTTCGGGCTCATTGTCGTCTCTGAGGTCGATTTCGTCGCCCCCCGAACCAGACATCATATCTTCAATGGTGGTTGACGAAGATTTGACCGTGTTCTCGTTTGAGGCCGCTTTCGAATGGTTCTGAAAAAGCGGCGACCGAAAAGTGAAACAGGTGTTTAAGGTGTGTACACAAATGAGCGGCAAGAAAAGAGGATTACCTCGATTGCGGAGACGAACAAATCCTCGGTGTCGTCGTCCTCTTCTTTGCCGAAGTGTTCGTTAAGTAACGGAGGAGGTTTCGTGGATTCTGCCATTTGCAATACTGTAATCGAGAGGCGTTTTCTTCGTCGTGTGTGTGATGAAAGCGGCTTTCAACAATAACACTGATTTGAAGGTAACGCGAGTGAAATCGACGCAAACAACAAATGGGAAACAAAGTGGTTACATTCACTGATCAACAACTCGAAGATTATCAGGTATTGAGTAATTAAATTCGAATTCGATTCGAACACGAGTCGAACGCTCTCTCCGCGTTCACACCTCACCGCAATGTGTCAATCGCCGTTCGCCCGACGCTCGCAACGGCGCGCGTTTCGTTCACCTCTCAACTTTCACCTCTTTTCACTTCTTTTCACCTTTTTTTAGGACTGCACTTTTTTCACGCGAAAAGAGATTCTAAAGTAAGTGTCTCTCGTTCTCGCTTTTCTTCGATCGCTTTCTTTTTTAAGTGAATGTATTTTTCACACTTTCTTCAAAATATTGCAAACTTTTCTCTATTTTCATGCAATTTAAGTTACAAATTTTTGTAACTCAAGATTCCTAAATCAGAATTTAAGATCGTTCATATATTATTCGCAAATCCGATTTTTTTATGTTTTTCTAAGTTCGAATAATGTAATTAAGGATAGTTGATAATTTTATACATTTAATTAATCTAGTTTTAGCTGAATGAGCAAAAATCATTAAAACACTTTGTCTTGACCATAGTTTTAGTATTATGAGTGAAAATTCACTAAAATAGAGCATAACATGTCATATTTAGCATTGGATCAATATTCTTCGAATTTCGATAACACACCCTTTTTAATCATCAAATACTCAAAAACATTTGTTCTGAAAAAAAAAATAATTTCGGAATCCGCCCTTCCTCACTGCATAAATTTCTCATAAACCAACCATTAAGTTTGTTTTGCAAATTCAGTTTGGACACAGAATATATAAAATAAACCATAATTATGAACCACATGTTGTGTGCAGTTGAAATGCTGCTTAATCTGTCATATTCTTTCATTTTCTCAAGAATTAATTCTAATTATGAATCAAACTGTTTGTTGAGTGAAAAGCAAATTGGTTTATTTCTTTTTTTTTTATATTCATCTTAAATTATTTTAAAAATCATAATTCAATGAGATTTTCGGCATAAGTTAAAAACAGTTGCAAGCATCTTGCATGCTTGAGTCCCAAATAAAGTAATCGATTTTCAGTGTTTTTCAACGGTACCGGGAACTGGACTCAAAACGGATTCCCCAAGTGATGACAGGAGATGAAACACACACTTTGACAATACCCATGGAAAAATTAGAAAAGATGGCAGAATTAAAGGTTACTCTCTTCTAAACTACCAAGATATAAACTGAATTGATTTCATTTCGCAGGAAAATCCATTTAAGAGGAGGATTTGCAAAGTATTTTCGCATAATGGAAGTGGAGATATGACCTTTGACGATTTCCTCGATATGTTTTCGGTGTTCAGTGAAAGCGCTCCTCGCGATGTAAAAGTTTACTACGCATTTAAAATATATGGTCTGCTATCAAAATCATATTTTTCAGATTTCAATGCAAACGAATTGAAAAACCAAATTGTTTTAATTTTCTGTTTTATTTTTAATTAATTAATAATTTATTTTGTATTTAATTGTATTTTCTTTTATATTTTCTGAAGTAACAATTTTAAAAGCGATATTCAGTTGATTTAAAAAGGAAATTTATTTATTTTTAGTTACACATTTTTTCTTTACAGATTACGACGGCGATCATTTTATAGGTCCAAATGATATTGCACAAACAACAGCTGCTTTGACTAAAAATCAATTAACACCAGAAGAGATAAACATTGTCTGTGAAAAAGTTTTGGAAGAAACCGATAATGATGACGACGGAAAAATTTCATTCGCTGAATTCGCCGGTGTTATTTCACGAGCACCTGACTTCTTGAGGTATTCGATTCACTGTTAGCTCAATAAGAAAATTTATTAAAACTTTATTGATATTTGTTTAAAGCACATTTCACGTCAGAATCTAATTCAATGTTTGCTGAAAAGCAAATATAAATTTTAAAAACGAGCGTTTGCCTCTTCCTTGTTTAAAAAATAAACAGAAACAGTTCCTTTTGACGTGTGTACTTTTTCTTCGACAGAAATAAGCAATAATGCAATGCATCCGTACGCTAGAGTAGGAATACCTGAGCATTAAAAAATTGACAAAACGTAAAAATGTAGAATCGATTCAAAAAAAGCGAGCGAAGAGATTAAAAAATACCTAAATTCAAAAATTTGAGAAATGTGAAGAAATAGTTTTCAAGTGTCAAATCTTGAGGCAAACGTTTAGAACAGTGGTACTTAATGTAAGGATAGCAGCCCGTTCTCAGCACGTGATAATTGACACTGTCGACGCAATGATTGAAATGCGAAAGCGAGAAATGATCGTTGAGCACGGAACGGTAAGCGATAAAGAAAGAAGTCCAATGCGGAAAGTGGCGTTGGCGAATGTGCGCAGAGAGTACTTCGGACGCGGTCGGTTTCCGCAACTCGACTTCACGCGAATGCCGGAAACAAAGCCGGATTCGGGTCAAAGGTCCGTACGACGCTCTCATTGCGCCGCGATTATTCGACGCACGCGCACTTCGCGTGCGTCAATCGAGCGCTGATTGCACCCATTATTCGACAATCTGTTGTTTGGATCCATTGTTTTGTGCTGTTCGCAGTTGTCTTTTCTCCGTTTGCGAGAAGTGTTACTCGTTCACCGCTCTCTTACACTGTAAAACTCGTGGAATATGGCGAAACGCAAAAGCAAGCGAAAGCCCCCCGCGAAACGTAAAGCGATCGAACCTTTGGAGACGCAATTCAACTGTCCTTTCTGTAATCACGAGAAGTCGTGCGATGTGAAAATGGACCGACAGAGGAACACGGGCAGAATCTCGTGTCGCATTTGTTTGGAAGATTTTCAGTCAACCATTAATTATCTTTCGGAACCGATTGATGTGTACAGCGATTGGATAGATGCGTGTGAAAATGCGAATGCAAACGAGTAAATAATCATTACATACATAATACATAAAGCTTTCATGTCTTAAATAAATGTTAGTATTTCGATAATTTCAATGCGTCTTGAAACATGAAGTTTCTTAGTGCCCAAAGCGCGTTCACCACATTTCCGTGATTTCCCGCTCCATTCGACAGCCAATGGGTTGGCAATTGACTTTTATCAGGCGTGATTGTATTTTCTGGTGTTGCGTTCAATTGCGTTTCCCAATTGCTCACATGCTTGCAATCTGATCGCAGTCTTTCCATGTATCTAAGCATAAGCAACAATGAAAAGCTACATACATTTTAATCATTAGCATACCTCAAATAAATGTTGGTATGTAAGAGGCGACTCTGCTTCTTGGGAGCCGCAACGAACATTGGTTCAACAGGCTTTGCCTGTACTCCGGTACCTATTGAGAAGAAAACAGTGAGAGTAAAGTTTGCAGGAGAAAATTTCAAATTCGGAAATGAAAAGAAAGCTTGGCAAGACCGACACCAGACCGCATTTGTGAAGGAACTTACCGGGCGCGGTGCCTGAAGCCCAGAAAGGGCTCAGCACTGGCATGCTACCAGCTGTTGATTGACTATTCGAACTATTACCAACAGGAATGGCAAGAGCAGAATGTAATGCACTTAGGCCGCTGCCGTTCGCTTCGGCTACACTTAGAGCAGGGGGAGGAGGGGTTGAACGCGATTGGGAATTAACGCCACTAACTAAAAATAAAATGAAATTAAACAAAACATGCACGCATCCAACAGAATTGCTCTCGTTAGGCAACCCAAAAATATACTCACTCGTTGTTTGTGGGATGGATGTTGGTGCTGATGTTGGTGCTGGTGATTGGGTCGAAGCAACAGCAGTTGCAGATGTAGTAATTGATGCAGGCGACAAAACCGTCTTTCGACTCGGGGTGAAGTTTCTGAAATTTTTTTTTGTGAAGTAATGAGGAGTTTCTTTTTAAGTTACATACTTGCTGCGATTTTCAGGAGCTATTAATTTTGGATTTTGCTTCGTGACATGCACCTCTTTGCAATGTCTTATCAGACGTTGTATACTTGGAAAAGGTCTGGAAGATTAAAATGAATCAATAAATTAGCAATTTGTAGCTTACTAAATGCTTACTGAGCGCCTTTTTTGACTCTTCCGCAACCATGAAACAGACATTGAAATATTGGTTCCTCTTTATCTTTAACATCTCCGTATGATTGCCATACATGACCGAGAGGTTCGGCAACTAAATGGTCAAACAAGTCTTGTGAATCTTCGCACTGAAAATCACACTTATTGCCCCAATGACATTCGTATACACCATTTTCGATTGTTTGGCTGTGTGCGGATGCCGGCGACTGAGGAAAGTTATCAGCTCTTTCAGCTTCCCTCGCGGCCTCTCTCGCAGCTTCCCTTGCGGATTCTTCATTTTGTCTCTGTGCCTTCTTTTCGTATTCAACTTTAGTGTCGGCTGGTAAATTTTTCCATTCTGTGCCGATTATTCGGCTAATGTCGCCGAAATTGCAATCGGGGTTTGCTTGGACAACTGACTTTCTCACTTCACTCGCAAATATAATATAGCCAGTTACTAGTCTTTTTGAACCCTTTTTCTTGGTTGAAACTACAGGAGTTGTAGTGATCGGTTGCTCATTGACAACAATTGGAACCACATCGTTAGATTCTTCATTTTCTGTTTCTGAGGATGCGAGTGGTGCCGTAAGAGGGGAAGGAATTTCACATTGACCCTTTCGAGCAACAATTACGCTTTTGTCAACGCCATATTCGCTTTTGGTAATGGTTAATGGTTTTCGGAAAATAAAAAATTCATCTTCTACAACACCACTATTTGAATGTTGTGTTTTGCTTATTTCTTTTTGCAACTTAACAAACTTTTTCTCGTGTTCTAAATATTTTGACTCGCAAACGTATACATCTTGCTCGTTTATTTCTGTCGGACGTCTAGTTATGTAATCTTTAAACTCGAGCACTGCGCATCGGTCGCAAATGCTAAGTAAAGGATTAGTGTCTTCGATAGAACTAAGAAATACTTCTTGCGGGTAAAACATTCTTGGTGTGAGTGGAGGTAATTCCATTGGTTGAACAAACCAGGGTCCATGAAAAAACGCATTTCCTTCTTTATCCACCCAAATACGATCAATACGACATATTAAATTGCGTCCCTGATCTGTTCTCACATAACAACAATCGCCAGTTTTAAACGAACCGGAAGGAATAGTGAACTGTTCATAGTAAGTAGCTCCTTCTTCTGCAAGAACGCCTTCAGGAGGTTCACAAATTATATTATACCTTTCGATATCCAACACTTTTGGTCCGGAATCATCCTCTTCTTCAATTTCTTCCCTCGGTCTTTCAGTTTTATCCTTGAAAACAGACTGCACTCGAACCATTGGAAGAGGATGTTCTCTCAAAACTAGTTCTGTGGTATTATTATATGGCCAAACTTTTATCTTTTTAAAAGCTTTAATTCGTGTGCAATAACGAGATTCGCAGACAAAAACGTTTCTATCATCAAAACCAATAGGTCTGTACTTAAAGTAATCTTTAACAAACATTACGTAGCATTTGCCAACTACTTGGCCTAATGGAATGTTGTTATAATTGTCACTTTTAAAAACTTCTTTCTCCAAGAATTTTTTTGAAGCGATATGGAAAGTTTCATTTGGTCTGTAAAACCAACAACCATTAATCCAAATTTCACCAGAACTGTCTCTCCATAATTTTTGAATATGGATAATATGAGGTTCCATAGATTTTTCTCTCGGTTCAATTAATACAAAATCAAGGGGACGATAAATAACATTATTCAAAGAAACTTCATCTATACTTTCGGTGGTACCAGCCGAATCAAACTCTTTTTCTCTCTTTGAATCTGAATCCATATCAATTTCTTGTTGTTCGAGAGGAAGTTTTTCGGTCCTTAATAATTCAACACTTGCATTCAGATCATTTTCAGTGTAATTCAAAGCGGAAGAAATTAAAACTTCACCATTTTTACATAGTTCATTTCGTAACCGGATGAAATAAGTTTGCAACTCAACAGAATCTTCAAATGCTTGAGAATCTGTTCTACTTAATTTTCGAACTTTTTCAAAAACTTCAAACATGTCTTGTTGAAATCGATCAAGACGTTTATAACGACCTTTATCTAAATTCCTTTTAATAACATCCAAATTAAAAGAGCTGAAAAGACAAAAATGAAAATAGAGCGAAAATTTTCAAGATAAAACCTTTGGTTTTGTTCTGGTGACTTATTTGTTTCAAAAAACTCATTCAAAGAATCACTATAACAGCGACCTTCTTCATCCTATGATAATAAGATTAAATTATTGTAAAAATTTGGTAATCTTACTTGATGATTATAAACTGAAATAAAAAGATTAGTCAATATATCTTGGACAATTGCTTTGACATCGGGAACTCCATTAGTATCTACTAATTCCAACTTGGTTTGTAATGCAACATGTTGTAGCAACAACGCACTTTTGTATATTTGAGAATCGGGCTCATTATATTTACAAGCATTGTCGAACATCAGAACGAGGTCTGCGAGTAAATCATCAAGAGATTCATATGACCCATTTCTAACTTTAGTGCCGATTTTTTCTAGGTCAATAGGCTTTTTTGTAACTTCATAGTAGTCCGGATAATCTGTTCGTGATGGCAATTTCATGAAAATGGCCGAAAGTTGTTTTCCTTTGCTGTCGGTGTAATTTATAATAGTATCATAAAGGGTTCGCAACTTTTGCTGAAGGCTTGAATTGATTTTATGCTTCACTCTATTTTGAATTTAAAACGTGTTTTTCACTAATGATCTTATTTGCATATTTAATTCTTACCGCTTCGGCTTGCTTGGAATAAAAGGACCAAGTTCCTCTAATTTACGTGTTAAAACTGTTTCAAGAGTCTCTGCATCTCGATAGATTTGAGAGCCTTCTTCATTATATTGCTTACAGTTTTTGAACATAAGTAAAAAATCAGCGATCAGAGCATCAACTGTGGCGTACTGAATTTTGAAAGTTAAAGTTAATAAAAGAAATGTAATTTAATTCTTACTCTGTCAAATTTGATATTTGCTTCAATAGTTTTCATGTCAATTGGTTTCTCGATAATGTGATAATAGTCAGGGTAATCTTTAATCGATGGCTTTTCTAAAAATAATGTTATGAGTGGTCTTCCAGCATCATCGACAAATTCCATTAAAGTTTTGAAAAGAATTTTCATTCTCTTTTTCAATTGCAAATCAACATCTTGTTGGGAACGGCGTGCTTTTTTCAGCTCATGTGTCATTGCGCTGGACATGGACTTCTTTTGTTTCACTACAGGTGTTTTCTTCAAAGCAAAAGTACTGCAGCTGTCGTCGTTATCACTCTCGCTTGAGTCAGTTTCTTTTATAGGATAATTGAACAACTCCTTTGCTTTTAAATGCATAACTTTCTGAAGTCGACAAGCATCCTGAAAAAAAATGTTTAATAGCAACTCAACCGAGAGTTTAATAACAACCTTAAAAATCTTAGAATCTGGTCTATTGTATTTCTTGGCGTTTTCAAACATAAGGTTCATGTCATCAACTACTTCAGCTGCGTTTCGGTATAAGCCACCCTATTAAAAAAAAAATAAAATAAAATAAAAATTTCTGAAAAAAAAAATAATATCATTATAATAAACCTTTATTTTTGTTTTGATTTTCGCCAAAGACATTGGGTACTTGATTTCCATATAATAATCTGGGTAAAATCGACGACTTGGCAACCGGTTAAAAGGATCAGAAAGAGTGATCCCTTGATTGGTAGTGTATGTTCGTACAGCTTCAAACAACTGCCATTGAGGGTTGCCTTCTACATCTTCAGGGTCAGATTCAATCTCCTCGTTCATTGTATCTTCATTAACGTTTACCACAGAAAGATTTGCGGTTAGTTCAATGTCAGAATCGTTTTCAGATTTCAAAGCAGCAGTTATTGTAGACCATTTTTGTCCAGAAGGCAAGAGTTTTTTTGCTCGGATTCTTTCGCTAGTTTTGATAGGCAAATATTTCCTTTGATCGATCTCAGCTTTTTTGCCGACAATCACTTTTCTTAAACTATTTGCATCTCGATAAATTTGAGACCCTGGTTCGTTATAAATTTTTGCATTTTTCACCATTAGAAGCAAATCGCGCTCTAATTCATTTAATGACTGGTAAATGTTATTTTGAATTTTCGTCGCGATTGTTTTCAAATCGATTGGCTCGTGAATGACAGTATAGTAGTCTGGATATTTTGATCTCGATGGCAAAAGTTGAAACATTGCGCTAAGCGAACGACCCTCATCAGTTGCAGTCATTACTGCAGAGAAGAGCTCTTCTAAAACATCATCTTCCAGAGCGCCTTCACTGCCAGGATTGCTGAGTGTGTCGTCACCAACTCCAATGATACTAGAAGAATCATCTGTAAGATTAGCCGCGCCCAACAAATCATTTTTCGCTTCGACATAAATATTCCAAAGTTCACATGCATCCGCATACTCCTGACTGTCTTTCTTATAGTAGAGTTTAGCATTGTTAATGAGGAGTTCGATATCTGCAGTCATTTGTTCGATGTCTTCGTATTCTTCCATTTTGATTTTTTGCTGGACACGAACGAGATCCATTGGCGTAGAAACCACTTCATAATAGTCAGCCAATGTTCTGCGTTTCGGTGCGCGAATAAACGCCTCGCAAACCACTCTCCCGTCTTCGGTTTTATGGTTTTTGATAGTGTCGTACAATTCTTGACACATTTCAGACTGAAATTGGAAGAAAATGAGTGATTGAAAAGAAAAAGCGAATCATACCACATCCATTTTGCGTCTCCGCTTTCCGTCGTCACTCGCATCATCGCCCGCATATCGTCTTCGTTTCGGCATTTTCCGAATTCAAAGCAAAGTCCGAATTTTGCGAAAAGTGTCGTTTGTTTAAAGCAGGCGACAGCCGCTCACACATTCGGTTTCGCACAATGAACGGGAAATTTTCCACAATACGTCGCGCTTAAAATCGCGCAAATTTTTGCGAAGTTTGTTGCGTTTAGACGTTGGAGCAATTTTTCGAAACAAACCTTATCAGATGAAATAAGAATGAATATAAAATTGCCACTTTTTCTCGAGATTCTTTTCTTTGACAGTTAAATATTTTTATGTTCAATGTGAGCTAGCGAAAAATTTAAATAATGCTAAAAAATAAACAAATAATAGAATAGACAAAATTATATTTTAAAATATATTTACAAAATGTAATACTGAGGACAGAAAAAAGTTTAACATCTCAGTGAAGTATGTTTTACGTTGCATTAAACTTTTTTATACACTCTGTCATTTTAAAATCCGATAATTGATTAATAGCCGATTAAAAGTTCATTAAACTGAGGAATAGTTCGATGTTTATTAAATGAAATGGTTTAACATGAAAAATGTGATTTACTCCCAAAACATACTCAAAACATGATTGATATTAACTAACATTTATCAGAGTACAACTCTGGACAAATTTAATATTAAGCGTATATATTGCGCATATCATGCTGCGCAAAATGTTTATAGTTTTTTGCTCAGAGTAGTACAGTTAGAAAATCACAATTTTCAACGACTGGTTTTGTCTTCCGTATTGAACGTATTTCGATAAAAATTGTCTGGTCTGTTTGTTCCCCAATCAAACCTATTATCGCGAGGGTCTCTTGAATTATTATAATGGTGATAATTCATGTGAGGCATTTGATGACTGGAAATTGGTACATTTGAAGATGGCGATGGACCCATTTGATTGCCGCTGTAATTCGGCCACTGAACGTACTGAGTGGGTGGCATCTTTGGTTGAGAAGGAGGAAAACAATTGGGAGGTCGATTATTTCGAAAACGCTGCCTGTCATCGCGAAACTTCTTTTCAGGGCTGTTATCACCTGGTCTTGGGTACGGTCTGTAACGATCTCCGCGCTCATTCATTTCAAAATGCGCTTCTCTCTCATTTCGATTCCAAGGTGGGGGTGGTATCCTTCCTGGAGGTGGAATAGGAGGTGGTTGAGGATACATATAATTGCTTGGATGCGGAAGTGTGTCAAATGGTCCTTGTGGAATTGGTGGAACTCTCCCATAGTCATCACGGGGTCTTTTGTTTAGAGCATCGTTACCACTAGAAGGTCTTTTGAAAGTTGAATTGTGAGTCTTCATTGGGTTCGGAGGAGGTTCATCTGAAGAATATTTTTCGTGCTTATGAGGTGATCGACGACGTCTTCGATGATGCCTATGACTATCTGATTCAGTACCTTCTTCTTGTCGTTTCAAAGCGTGCTTATATAATTTATACAATTTCTTAGGGCTGAATTCGGTAAATTTTGATACGAAAGTCCATAAATGATTCCTCCATTCTTTGGACTTGTCAATATCATCTTTATATTCATCTAAACACTCTTTTATTCGTTGTCCTATTTTCAACAAGCACTCTTTCATGAGTTTTAACTGTTCAGAGTCTGACAAACTCGCATCTGGATTTCCTAGTTGTTTCAACCATTTTTTTACTGGTCTCATTTTTTCTTTGCATTGAACAAATATCTGCGGCTCTAAATCTCCCACAACATCAATTATTTGTGGCTCAGCATTTGCTGTGAAATGCATAGCAGGCGCATTGATATCACGTTTCTGTTTCTTCTTTTTCTTCTCCTTTTTATGCTCCTTTTTCTTCTCCTTGTCCTTCTTTTTTGCCTTCGACTCTTTTTTAGTCTTCTTCTTCTCGTCGCCTTTTGCTTCTTTTTCTTTTGTTGCAGCCTTACTTCCTTTCTTTGTTTTTGAGTCAGTTTCATTGTCACCTTGATTTTCTGAATTCTCTGTTGTTTTCGGCTTTGCTAACCGCTTTCTTCTTGGTTTGGATACTTCTTCTTGAATCTTTTTTGCTTCTAATATCCTGTGCATTGTTTTTAATAAATACTCTACACGTGTTTGAAGATTCTTTGATTGTGGTTTGTGATCTCCATCAGGTAAAATCTGTTAGCAAAGTTAGCAAGTTAGGAAAAATAAGATTGTTTATTTATAATCCATTATTCATCATTATTATTATTTACTTTGTCTGTCAGCATATATGAAGGATCCATTTTGATGGCTTCCCAGCTTCCAAGACCATATTCATAAACTCCTGCTAATAATCTTGAATCATCTTCTATTGTCCACTCTACATCCCAATCTTTAACATCTTTGACTTTCGCTTTTAAAACCCATCTGTAAAGTACAATATTTTAGAGTTAGAAGATATTATAAAATGAAACTTACTTTTTTCTCTCTTCAGGTGTGGGTGGAAGCAAAATTTCTAACGGTTCAAGTTCTTGTTGGCAGGAAATGATGTTACGAGGAAATATAGTAACTCCTGACATTTTAAAATTCGGACCTCTATCACGTTTTTTAATTGCTTGATCTAAAAAAAACGTTTTTTATGTTATTAGAAAAAATCAAAAATATACCTTCAGTTGTGTTTTCTTGTTGTTGCTTATTTTGATATTCACTTAAAGCCGTCTCGCACTTGTTTTGCAGCATTTCAGCAAGTTTTTTTAATTCGGTGATAGGCTTCTCTTGAAGCTCAGCATCAATAGCGATAGATTCTAGGCGCTTTAAGGGCGATCCAAATTTTTTGAAGCTTTTTATGAAGCGTCTGAATTCTGATTCTGTAAAACCTTTTATTGTGTCTTTTCCTACGACTTTTGGTCTTCCGCGTCTTTTGGGACGATCATTATCTGACTCGTCACTTCCATCTCCTTTCTCTTTTGTGTTCGATGGATCATATTCTTCACCACTGTCTGAATGTGTGTTTGATTGCTGAGCTGATTTCCTGCTTCGAGGAGGCAAAAACATTTCCATTTCTTCTTTCTGTTTAGCTTCTTGCTCAAATTTCTTTCGCTCACTTTCGGGAATAATCTCATCCCAATCCTTTTCTTTCCTTTCTTCCTCTTTCATTTGTGTCTCAAGACTTATGTTTGTGACATCTTCTTCGTTAAAATTGAAGCTTGCTACTTTGAAAGCCGATAGCAGTTCGTCATTTGCGCTCGTTGTCATTTCTTCTCTAGTTTCAGCCCTCTTGAGAATTTCGTCAATATCAACGTTTGGTTCTTCGTCACCAATTTCTTCTTTAAATAATTCTTCAGCACCAAACTTCAAAATCTGTGCTAATTCTTCTTTATTGAAAGGTGTAGAATTTGATGAACTGTTAGAACTAGCCGATAATCCTTTTGAAAGTACAGTTCGACCAGTTGTATCCATGCGCTGAATTACCAAGTGATCGAGAACCATTTTCTTTTTAGCTCTTTCAATAATATCTTCTTCTACACTTCCTTTTGTTACCAAGCGATAAATGTTAACTTGGTTCTTCTGTCCAATTCTATGGGCCCGCGCTTGAGCCTGTAAATCATTTTGCGGATTCCAATCAGAATCGAAAATAATCACTGTGTCAGCTGTTGCTAGATTGATTCCCAAACCACCGGCTCTGGTTGAAAGCAAAAAACAAAAATCTTGAGATCCTTCGGCATTAAAATGATCGAGAGCTTGCTTTCGCATTTCGCCTTTAATAGAGCCATCAAGTCGTTGAAATGGAAATCTTCTCAAAGTTAAATAATCACTTAAAATATCCAACATTCGTACCATCTGTGAAAAAATTAACACTCTATGGCCGGTTTCTCTTAGTCTGCAAAGGAGCTTGTCAAGAAGTACTAATTTTCCAGCCCCTCGTATTATCCTTGTTAATGGATCCAAATGGTTTAATTCATCTGTAGGTCTTATTAATGTTGCGTGGTTGCAACACTTTTTCAATTCCATCATTATATTGGCAAACCCATTGACACTGCCTTTCAAACCTTTCGTTAGCGCTTTATAATTTTTCGTTAAGATCCATTTATAATACTGCTTTTGAACTGATGTCATGTCAACTCTTAAAATTTGTTCAACTTTCGCTGGGAGTGACTTTTCAACATCTTTCTTCACTCTTCTGATTAAGAATGGTTCTAGTTGTTTGTGCAACTTTGAATAACCCTTTGCATCAGATTCGCCGTGTTCTGCTTCGAAATCTTCCCAGGAATCAAACTTATGAGGCATAATGAAGTGGAGAAGAGCCCATAATTCTCTCAATGAATTTTGCAAAGGGGTTCCAGTGATGAGTATCCTATGATTAGTGTCGAATTCAATCAATGTTTTATACAGAAGCGAATCATCATTTTTAAGCCTATGCGCTTCATCAATTCCAAGTACAGCCCAACTTACACCATTCAAAAATGTCTTGTCTTTAAGAAGAATTTCGTAAGTGGTCAAAAGAACATTGAACTTTAGTCTTTTATTGCCAGGATGACACCATTCATATGATCTAATCATATTACGACTGTGTACGTCTCCAATATAAACGACAACATTTAGCTCAGGCGCCCATTGCTCAAATTCTCGTTGCCATGAAGTCATCGTAGACAATGGGACAACGAGTAGAAATGGACCATATAGTGACTGTTGCTCAAACAAGTAAGCAAGAAAACTGATAGTCTGAATAGTTTTTCCTAATCCCATTTCATCAGCGAGTATAACACTATTCTCACGACACCAGCTATTCACTAACCAATTTAATCCATCGAGCTGATAATCACGCAACTGTAATTTGTCAACTCCGCCAATAAACTTTGGTTGACTTTTTAAGGGGACAAACTTAGGCCGAATTTTCAAAGCACGACAATGTTTTGTTGGAGTCTTTTGAGATTTTTGTCTAGAATAATATTCGTCAATTTTTTTGGAAAATTTCTTGCTAATAATGGAGCCTTCCTCCCAAGTACATTCGGAATATGGAAGTCCTTGAAATTTACATAGATATTCTGGATGACAAGTTTCTGTACTTTTCGATGGTTGATGTGCTATTATTCTATCCACATTCATGTGCTGCTGCCTTAATTGATATGCCATCTCCTCCTGGCAATCAAAATATTCGATATCTTCAGGGGAAGCTGTCTCTTTCCAGATTTTAATATCTTCTTCCCTCTTCAAATAATTTTCAATTTTCTTTAAACCTTTAGCATTTATAGCTTGAAGCGATTCTTCACTTTCCCATGTATTATGAAGATGTGACCATCCTTTCCATTTGATGAGGTATTGTGTCTCAGTTTCTTCAGGGTTATCTGTATTTGGATCCCCATTAAACTCCACATTCAATGGAGTAGTGCTTTGACCGGTGGCCCCTTTTTTTCCGATCCGATGTTCTAAAACACGTTCAATACATTCGCCAGCTTCAGATTCAGCATTATATTCTCCCCAATCAACTTCCATTAGATCATCTGAATCCGTGTGATCACTTTGTTCTTTGTAACTAACTTTCTTTTTTGCTCTCCGGGAACCCCTTTGATCTTCATCTTCGTCACTTTGACTTTCTTCGTCAGAAGAAGAAGCTACCTTCACACGCTGCCTAGACTTTCCTTTTTTCTTAACATTTTTTGCACTTTTAACAGTTTTCTTTGTTTTCTTTGAAGGTTCACTTTCTTCTCCATCCTCACTATTTTCACTACCACTAACTTCACTACCTTCCCAATCATCAGAGCTAAGATGAAATGTCTTAGTAAAAAATTAAGGAACAGTAGTGAGCCTACTCTTTTCTTTTCGATCTATGCTTAGTCTTCTTTTCATCGCTTCCATCTGATTCAGCCTTCAACACAAAATACTTAGGTATTAAATACCATTTAAAACCTTAAGCTTACTTCTGCTGTGTAACGCTCTGGTTCTTTACGACAGCGCGCTGATCGCCGAACCCCATATACATCAGGGTAAGTGGCTATTAACTAAATTTAAATATTAGCTTTAGTCTACTATTGCGATCATTTGGTACCTCTTTAAGATCGCGATTGAGTTTGCTCTTTCTCTTTAAGCCGCCGTCAGCGTCAATCGAGTTATCATTTGTATAATCGCTTAGTTCATCGCATATATTGGGACTATTTTTTCTTTTACCATGTTTTGCGTCCTTTTGACTAAGTATTTGCAACGCTTTTAAGTCACTATTATGGCGAATTCAAGAATATATTTAAACAGCTTACTGAGTAACCAATCATACCCTTCTTCTGTTTCACTATTAGACGCTGGGGATTGTTTGTTAAGAGCTGATGAAGATGAGTGAGAACTATTGGCACTTTTCTTTGAATAATGTGACAGTGAAGATACTGCCGAAGCATTTGAGGCTCCGGATTTATTTGAGCTACTGCTTGAATCGGAATTACTGTCTGAATCAGAGTCGCTGCCGGACTCTGATGAACTGTTATCGGTCGAAATTTGTGAAATAATTTCTTTATTATCTTTAGTTTCAAAATTATTAACATTTTCGCTGGTTTTATGTTCTTCTCCATTTCTATCCACTGTCTTCGTCTCCACTTTGTTCTGCAAAGAAGAAAAGAGATTTTAATGAATAAGAAAAGCATTACGCTTAAAGAAACATATTCTGGACTTGAACATCATAATCTTAGTTTGTTTGAATATGTCAATTGACTTCTCAAGTCTATGGTTGATTTTTAAAAAATTCGACAGTGTCAACTAGCTTAAGTGAAAGAACTCAATTCTAAAACATATTTACGATCCTTTAACCATATTCAAATGATAACACTCTCTGTGTCTCAGCTTTCTGATGTTTACTGCTCATATTTTAAGTTCTGATTTCGTAAATGGGTACCACTCTGATTTTTACAATCCTGGTGTCAATAGATTCTAGGCTTAATGAAGAATCTAAATATATGCTTATTTTTCTGGTACATGGATTGTTTTAATTTTTTTAAGTGAAAGACATCGGCTATTTAACTTAAATTTGGGTAATAATTTGACTCAAATAGTTGACTATTGACACAGGATACTTAAGGCCCAAGTATGGCACTATGAGAAGAATGTTTTGGTTAGAGTAAACACAAAAACGAACTAAAATGAGGCAAATTATCGAAGTAAACAGTTTAACAGATGCAAATGATGACAATACCAGAAGCAAAGAATGATGAAAATTTAAAGGAAGTTTAACCCTTGACACACTCATTTCGACTTAAAACCATTGAAAAAGCATTGATTGGTTAGAATTATTGTTATTTATGGTCAAAAAGGTATAAAATTAAATAAAAAGTGACCGAAGAACGAACCTCACTCATTGTTTGCCAATCGGGTTTCATTCGATAAAATATCACAAACCGACACAAAATTCACAAAAATTGTTACACAAACAAAATTAACTTGAGTCCAGTAAATAAATTTGATCGCAAAAAGTGAAGTTTAAAAGCGAAATGAAAAAGAAATCGAACAAAGAATTTAAAGGGTCACTCAATGTTCACAACTAAATATGGCGGCGTTTCACTTTTGCGTATTTCACAAAACAAATGTGCGCTTTTTGGCCTCAAAAGTACACTAAATGTGACCGCAGTCCACTAATTAATTAAAACACATCGACAACAAATTAAACGAACTCGTGTGAAAGTGAAGTTTCGCGGATTCAACGAACAACGTATACGTAAAAGAAGAGAAATTCGCCATTTTGTAATCACTCGTCTCTCGGCGTTGCAAAAGGCAAGTTTCCTCCTTCCCAACTATAGCTCTCTCCTAACGTTTCAATTCAATCCCCTCTCAAGCAGCGACACTCTATTCCGGGTCCCGATCAGCGCGGAATCTCTTTGCTCCCGACTAACGCTTATTCGTTCAAAAATATTAGACTATTGAACACTTTTCGGCTCGAATAGCGCGATGACCGCGAACCAAACAGCGACCGGTATTTTTAACTTAACCGATAACCGAACATTATTTTCAAATACAGCCATTTAAAAGCTTGCTCACACTTTATTATACTTGGCTGATTTTTTTTTCTTTAATACGGAAATACGTCAACGAGGAGAAAATTGAATACTGATTGACGATGGACAAAGTCCACTATAAATAATTTTAAAAATTTAAGACTTAGTCTTAAATGCCTAAATGTTTTTATCAAGTACAAAGAAATTTATTCAACTCTTAATTTATTTATTGCAATTGTGCATTTTAACAAAATATACAACTAGAAACGACAAGAATTTCAATTTAATAATAGAAGTTTAGTTGCGTGGATCTTGGACCACCTTTTTACCATAAGTAAAATTTGACAACCACGTGACTGGTGTGAACCTGTTAAATTATACAATACTTGTTAGACTTGCAATTTATACGTTTTAGAAATATTTTCAAAATATTTTTCACGAAGATAAAATGACATGCAAGAGGCTCAAATAAATAAACCGGACAAAATAAAAAAATTCGATAAGGTAAAAAAGATAATATAGACTTTTTATGAAATATGAGTGATATTGAAATGTATTAAACATGTTTCTACCGAAAAAACTAATTCTCAATAAAGCGAGTCGTTCGTAATTGAAAATCCTATAATACTCAATATGCGCCATCTACGATTGTAAATAGCTTAAAATTGCAAATTAAAGTCTTTAAAAAATTTGCACAATTTATAATATCTCAAATTCACTTTATTACAACATATCTCATGCTTTTGACTGATAAAATCATTCTATTCATAAAAATGGACAAATAAGACAGCTTAAACAAATTCTACAGGATATCATAAAAATATTGCCATTGATTGCACCAAAAATAACTTGCCAATGAATCTGAAAGCTATTTTCCGAACCCTTAATGATTTAAAAAAATGTGAATGAGCAGATTCTCATCAAATTTAAACAATGGAGTAGTTCAAACAAATTCAAAAACGAAGTATATTTCCAGAAAATTTGAACGCCGCACTAATTGATGGATAAAATTTTTAATTTAAAAGGCGTTAATTTTAAAAATTGGGTTGATTAAACATTAAAAAATATGAAAAAGAAGCGTAAACCTCTGTTAAATAATAAAATATAATACAATGTCGAATTAAAAGATATAAAAATTCAAAAAACACACAAATATTAAAATAAATAAGAGAGGTCGCTATAAGTCTAACCTATATTTTTGCCTAATTGTAATAAAAGCTACATACAAAAATTGACTACACGAACTAACCTGTTAGATTGAATAGACCTGAGATTCGTTTAATATATTCAAATATTTTCGACATTTTATCACTAAACTCATGCTTCCTTAGAAACCAAGAGGTCATTGACAATGAAAATTTAACGAAAATAACCTTATCTAATAAAGATAAGAATACTACTCATAAAATAAACTGTTCAATAAAAAATAAACTATTTTAAAAACACGATGATAATTTAATTAAAAATTAAGGTGTAAAAATGCAACAAAAATGTTTTCCAGAAGAAAATGGTTGCGGGAAGAATAAATCGACACTATAATTGTAAAATGTGCTCAAGAAACTTTGATATAAAATTAGACAATATTTAGCAAGATTTTAGACGATAGCAAAAGTATCATATCTAAAATTTTTGTAGAAATATTTTAAAAAATTTAAACTGTCGAAAACCAAAATATCCTTTAATATATGAAACAAAAAAAAATTGGTAAGGATTAGAATATGGTATGAAGCAAAACACATGATTCGCAAAGCCTTTTAAATGACATAACAGCAGTTTTTTGTTTTATTTACTTTCCAAAACAAGGAAAAAATGAAAAATAATAAACAAGTCTAACTTTTAAAGAATCGGAGAAATCTAATTTTGTGTACAACTTTCATTTTTTATGCTTTTACACCAGTCGATTTTAATATGGTTTTAAGGTGGTCCAACGAAACAAGTAGTTCTATTTACTTTCGAAAAAGCAGATATTTGATTTTAGCAATTTATTATCTTCAATATGATAGATAAGCGCAGGAAATGATTATTTAAGCTTAAGATGGCATAGTTCTTTGAATAAAACCAATTTTTTAAAACGATAATAAATTCTAGAGTATCCAAATTCGCGTATGCTTGTAT
>NCKU01000107.1:0-30408 GCA_003675995.1 Dinothrombium tinctorium | reverse complement strand
TATAAAAGGAAAAACAAACATCGTGTTTAAAAAATTGCTTGTGCTTAGTTTTTGAGGATATAGCAAATAAATTAATTTATCAAGGGAAAAGCATAATGTTTTAATCCAAAAAATAAATGAAAATAGAACCAATGCTACAGCGAGCAAAAATCAGCATACTCACTTTATTCGTTAACATATTAATTAAAATATTAAATTCTTATAATTATACTCTTTGCAACAAGCAAAAAGGTTCAATGGTTTTTAGGTGATATACAGTGCCCGTCAATAACAAGCCACTGTGTAAGGTCATATGACAATCCCATATATTTATTTTAATCATAAAAAAAGCAAATGCTAAGTCAATGCAAACTGAGTTTGGCCCATTGTCAATAATAAAAATGTTGAACATTTCCTTGGCAAAGACAGATCATAAAATTATGATTGATTTGATAAATCAATTAATGAACTTTTTTAGTTTATTAACATGAAAATTTTGAAATAAATAAGAGTTTATAACAAGTCATCAAGTTTCGATAGCTGTTATTTTAAAATTAAACTATGCAGAACAGTTTTTTTTTTCTTAAAATGATTTGCTCATGATAATTTAAGTTTCTAATAAAATCTATTCAACTGTATTTACAATTTAATTATATGCATTCACATATGCTTAATGCTAACAAGTTAGGACAATGACTATTTATTGAAGCTAGTTTTATGACGGGCACAGTACTAAAGAATTATCAATGGAGAAAAATCAGACAAGGTCAATCAATCATTCGCAGGTTTCTAGCTTTGTTGTACTCTACTTTATGACGTGTGACACCAACTTCAATATATACAACATATGAGTGTAAAATGCCTCGAGAATAAAGTCAATAAACTTAAAATCGCTACGTTGAAATATGTTCGCAAAAGATTTGATAATCTCTATAGGTCACTTTGCTTTCTGCGGTGAAATCATATGTAATTGCAAAAACATGCCTAAAACATTTGCTTTACATGCTTAAAATATTGATTAATTAAAAATGAATTTAAACGTTTCTTTTTCAACAAGCGTGAATAAATAATTTAAATCAATTTTGCACTTAGATTATGTCAAAAGGAAAATATTTTTAGTTTGTTTCTTAGAACGTAGTTTCATTTAAAGATTTTGTAACTATTTTCTACTACTCCGTTTGACTTGTAAACACCACAAAAAATTAAGGAAACTAAACAAGAAACTTTTAAACTGAAATTTAGATTACAGCAAAATACCGAGTCTTACAATCATCTATATATTTATATCTCAACGAAAATGATGTAAGTATATTTGTTAACGCGGTCAAGTCAAACAAACTAACATAATAAAGCAAGACAGCTCACCTTTTCACATGCGTTAAAGCCTTCTGGCTTTTCTTGGCCGCGGAGGATTCTCGGTAAAGTTCGTTGTATCCGATATCGATACTATCTCCATACCTCCTGCTACCAATCCCTCTATGGAAGCCTAAACTCAAATTATTAGCAAGATGAATCGGTAAGTAACACGTACCATACGGCCAGGTCCTAATCCACTAATACAAACTCGCAGAGTTTTAATTCCTTGTTGCTGCATTAACTAAAGATGGAACACATCAAGAGAGTTAAAACCACTTAGCGAAGCAAACCTTGCTTATTGTCATCGCTGTTGTCTTCGCGGCAACATTCGTTCCCTTTCTACAATTTTTGAACCCTTCCAATCCCTGTTGTGTTTTAGTTGTCCGTTACTCGACGTTCAAACATTTTCACAGTGTACTTACGCAGGATCTTCGCATCAGTTTATTACCTGCAATTGATTGGACAAGTTTAAAACAAGTGCAGCACAGTTGAAAAACATTCAATCGCATAGGGTGTAAGCAAAGCTTCGTCGAAATAAAAACTAAAACGTAATCGGAGTCGACGCTTCGCTCTTTCATTCAGCCACCATTTTGAATACTCAATGTTCTTTTCCAAAACAGGAAGAGTAAAAATAAAAATGGCGATTGAATTGAAAATGACCATTTTTTTCGCAAACTTCAATTAAATAAATATAACTGCTTACCATCACTATCATTCAGATGGTATTTTGTGTTGTTTCTCGTTACACATATGTGTAAAACGGGTAATGTTTTAAACGGCACACCACTGAATATACGATCGGGCGTTTCGGGCGTCGGAAACTCGCAAAGGCTGAAAATAACGAAAAAATTTAATATGACAATGAAATCAAAATCAGTAGCGTTTGAAAATGTCAAAATAATGCAAACAAAATGTTAGGAAAGCAATAAAATTGACCAAAAACTCACTTTCCGCTGTACACATCACCAGCAGCGAAATTGACGCCTTCGATGCCTTCGTCTTTCGGTGGAAGTGATTTTAGCCATATTTTGCGGTCATCTTTTACGTACAAACAACATGTCGAACAAATGCAGGCAATCGGCGACTCGAACGCTGGTCGAATGCGACAAAAGGTCGGTGAATGAGTCGCAATGCGAGCGAAAAATGAGAGCATTGAGAAAAGACGCGTTTTCTAACGCGAAACAAAGAAGAAAATGGCTTTCTTTCGAAGTGGTCGGGAAGGAGGGATGCATTCCGCATTACGCCGCGGATGCGCGCAATCGCAGCAGAGACAAGCGAGAGTTGGCGGTGTGCGCACTCGTTGCTATCGGACGGCATCCGCTTTAAAGGAAGCGTTTGACGCCGAACGTGTTTCACGCGAAACGCAGAGCTGAACACGGCGCTTAAGACTATAATTAGCGTTCGCGGGACGAGTGCCGGAAAACAGGTAAAATAATGCGGCGATGAAATAATGGCTATATATTTGATGATATATTACATACATTAATAAAACGAAAAATAAAACTATAATTTAGTTGCCAACAAATACGACCTTTAAAAACATCGAGTTAATTGTACATTTGTGTTTGTCTTTGTTTCAGCAATGAAAAACCTTTAAGAAAGGCACTCGTATCTATTCACTATCAATGAGCATTTTTCGTTCTCTCACACCATATATCAAAAATCTGTTCACTTTTTTCTTTCTCTTTTTCTCTCTTCAGTCTGGTCTTTTTTCTCGATTCTCTTCATCAAAGCTCAGTCTGTCTTTCACCAACGAAACCATTGGTGAAATGCTTCTTATTGTATCTTCCACGGAAATAAGAGAATTAAAACGAATTCCGCGGTTAAATGCATGTTTACGCAAAAGTAGTGCAGAAGGCTCGAATTCAGGATGTCTTTTCGCGTGTTTTGTTAAGTGATCGCTTCGCATAAAACGTTTTTCACAATACGGGCACTGGAAATTTTTCTCGCCTGTGTGAGTTCGGTAATGTCTCGCCAATTCGTCTGACCGCGCGAATCGCTTTCCACAGTTCAACCACTTGCACCCAAAGGGCCGTTCGCCTGTTGAAGAATAAACAAACACATTAAGGTAGGGTCAAAAGGAAATGGTAACAATAAAGTTCTCACGAAAGGTGAGTTTTGTAATGTGTTTGATGCACACACTTCCGGCTGTCTCGAGCGCAATGAGCTCCTTTCTTGGGCAGGGTGCATAAGGTTCGTTTCTTTACATGTTTATACAATTAAAACACACCGAAGTTGTCGCCATTGCTATACAGCCCTCGCTTGTTTGCTATGTGCGATGCACTTTTAAGTCATCGATGGCAACTGTTGCGAGGAAGTAGCAGTCGCGAGCGGGTGGGTACAGGGAGATGATCGAGATGGGAGATATTTCCGGAAAGCGCAAACGACGCAAGTTTGCCTCCCACTCGCTTCACTCGATGCATTGGGTTCGCTGAGGCTCGATTGGGCAACTAGGCGCTCGATAAAGTTTTCTTAATCCTCGCGAAGCCAATTTGAGTGGAGGGAAACAAATTTGAGTCGCAGGAAGCTTTTGAATGCTTCATCTGGTTTGAGTGCGAGTATACGAAACTGATCATAGTTTCCCTGATCTCAACCGTGAAATGAATATTCCGATCGCATTTGAGATAAGCATCAAACACGTGAAAAATGTGAATTCAAATCATAAAGTTTGCATTAACACAATTGCGTAATAACGAATAAGTTTGAAGAAAGTTCTGAGAACACGGTTAACAACTAATGTGCGCCTCTTTTGATAGCAGTTAGCTATCATCTGCTTAACCGAAGCAATTTAACCGTTGAAGCGAGCGGCACCTCGTCGAAGGGCAATCATCCTGATGTCGGTGTACGTAACACCTGCGCTTTCTTCGAACGGGCGAAAGGTGCACACTTTTCTGCGTTAATGGAACAAGGTTAGCACTTGCATTTAATTATAGCTACTGTTCTCTGCCATGGCATTCGTTCAAAAATACTGAGGGAACATATGACGTACATAAGGCGATCATCTCGCGCCTTTGCTAAATCGGTGTACACGGAAATGCAGCCGCACCTAAATGGGCTCAGCAACGAGCATTCACATTTACTAAGCATCAGGCAGCGTTTGTCGCTGTATTTGACATTATTTCGGAACTATTGCCAAATTAACGGTTTGTCGATCAAATGTGAAGTAATCAGCACTCCTCTAAAGAATAAAATGAAAAAAGCAGAAGTAAACGGCAGCGAGCGAGCGAAATGTGGGCGATTGTGTCTTATAGTATCATTGAACGCGCCACAATGAGGACAATCCTCAAGGATAACGCGGAGTGCCTCTGACCTTTGCCATGAGAAGCAGCGCTCGCATAAAAATTGCATGCATCGAAGCGATGGCAAATAAGCAACTCGCAACTAACTACGATAAGATACTCGAAGGAACAGCTGTTGCAACCGAGTGGGCGTTGCGTTCTGTGGGAGAAGTCTGAGACGCGACCTGCACTCACCTGTGTGTGTCCTGAGGTGAGCCTTGAGGTGCGAACTCTTGCCATACACTTTATCACAACCCGAGTACCAACATTTGTGCACTTTTTTCGCACTTTCGCTCGAATCGGATTTCGGCGATGTGCCATTACTTTTCGACGTGATGCAAGAGGGAGTGAAACGATTGCTGTCCGTCGCTGATTTTCGTTTTCTGCCTTTCGTCGTCTTCTCAAAACTGGCACACGAATTGTCCTCAAACAATTTACTGTTAGCACAGTCACTCGCAATCGCTTCGCGCTTGTTTCGCGTGAAGTCGGTCAAAATTCCGGCCACTTGCGGTTCGCCGTTCGTGTGTTTCTCGACGCCCGCGGATTCGTCGCTTTTCGAGTGATGTCTTCGCAAATCGACGGGTTCTTCGCTGAAAGCGGACAGCGGATCGGCGGCAGTCGACGAGCCCGAATGAGGAGAGTGAAGGAGTGGCCGAGCGTCGGCCGACCGCAGCCCGACGCGGGATCGCCCGTCGACCGTCCGCGAGTTGTACCTAAGCGAGATGAGGCAAAGCGCGGCCGAATTCATCTCCTTCTCGTCTTCTGCCATTCTTCTCGTCGATCGCTGCGAAAACAGCGTTCTTTTCGTCTTTTGCGACATGCATTCAACTCGCCGTTCGCAGCACACACGAACCGCGCCCACAAACCGTCGCCCCGCCCCGTCACCGCCCACACCTCGATTCACATTCATTCGTTCTTTGCACGCTTTCGACTCTTTTAAATTCGGACAAAAAATGAGCAAATTTTTGGTCAGTTTCTCTCCTTTCGCTCTTTTTCTCACCGCTCTTTCTTTTCGCAGCGATCGCTGGCTTCTCTCTCTCGCACTCGCATTCAATATCGCCATCAATCCACCGACGTGCGAACGGTCACTTTGATACCCGGCGATGGAATCGGACCCGAAATCTCATCCGCCGTCCAACAGATATTCGCCGCTGCAAAGGTATGCTCTTCACTTTTTTTTGTCTGCTCATCGCTTCACTTCACAGGTACCAATCAATTGGGAAGTAGTCGACGTCACTCCCGTAAAATATCCTGACGGGAAATTCGGCATCCCCCCGAAGGCGATTGAGTCGGTTATGAAAAATAAGATCGGACTCAAAGGGCCTTTGGCCACACCAATTGGCAAAGGACATCGTTCGTTAAATTTAGAAATAAGAAAGTGCGTTTTGACTCACCCCTTAACCGCTATTCATTTATCGCGTTTCGTATCTCGTTCGCAGAGTATTCTCGCTTTATGCCAATGTAAGACCGTGTCGATCTATTGAAGGCTATCAAACACTTTACGACAATGTGGACGTTGTCACTATTCGAGAAAATACTGAAGGAGAATACAGTGGCATTGAACATGAAGTGAGCATTTTAATATAATCAAAGTTTTCAGTCTGCAATTGCAATATTTTGATCATTTCAGATTGTTTCTGGTGTTGTTCAGAGCATTAAATTAATTACTGAACCTGCTAGTCGTAGAGTAGCAGAATACGCTTTTGATTATGCAAAAAACAATGGAAGGAAAGTAGTGACTGCCGTACATAAAGCAAACATCATGTAAATCTTTTTTACTATATTATATCGATTTTTGAAAGAATTTTTCATAGGCGACTCTCAGATGGTCTGTTTTTACAATGCTGTCGAGAAGTAGCCGAAAAACATCCTGAAATTAAATACAAAGAAATGTATTTGGACACTGTTTGCTTAAACGTAAGTTCTTTTAAATATCTTCTATACATTGATTTAATTTGCGTAGATGGTTCAAGACCCAAGCAATTTCGATGTACTTGTCATGCCTAACTTATATGGTGATATTTTAAGTGATCTGTGTGCTGGACTAGTCGGAGGCCTCGGACTTACTCCAAGTGGTAACATCGGTAGAGATGGAGCCGTTTTTGAATCTGTATGTGATTTTTTCACAAATAAATCACTATCAATGTTTCACTCTTCCTGTATTAGGTTCATGGAACAGCACCTGATATTGCAGGTCAAGACAAAGCTAATCCGACAGCTTTATTACTCAGCGCAGTGATGATGTTGAGGTACATGCAACTGAATACATACGCCGACAAAATAGAAAATGCATGTTTAGACGTTATTAAAGAAGGAAGTCATCTGACCGCTGATTTAGGCGGCAACGCGAAATGTTCCGAATTTACAAACGAAATTTGTTCAAAACTTTAAAAATTCAAGTTGATTTTAAAATCGTGTAATCAGATTAGAAATCTCCGCTATAAATGTTTATATAAACCGTAAACTTCAGGATGCGCACTGCAAAGCAGAGATAGATACTCTGTATCAAGTCGTGTAGCCTTAATTTTAAACTTCGACTAAATTTCATTAAAAATCTTTTCTGTTTATTAACAATGCGAACAACTAGATTTATAATAAATGAATGAAATAATGAAATGTAACTGCAGTTACAATCAGTCAAATAATGCGATGAACATACCGCAAACAACGGAAGGATGGCATCAATGTTTTTGTTGCAAAAATGCAATTAAAAAAGATTGTAAAAGTGGAAAATGATGAAAATCGAATATTCAATCAATTGTGGTAATGCAACTCGAGATGGAATGTCACACATTGAAATCACAAACTTTCACAAAAGTGAAAACACGATGGCTTTATAAAATTGTTTCATTGTACCGTTGCTTGTGCTTTGTCAACATATCAGTCACAGTAGCTAACTTCCTTAAGGTGGGCTAAAAACAGAGAGTATTAATGAAATGGAATGAATCGTGATGAAATTAGAAATTTACTCTTGTTTGGCCAAGGTTTATTATTTCTTCTTTGTGAATTTCACAAATCGAATGAATAGTCGCCAATTCTCTCGCAGGGTCGCCGCGACAAACATCTTCTGGCTCCGGAAAATCGTAAACGCTCTTCAAAAATTAAAACTTTACAATTTTTAAATTAAATAGTTTATAATACCGATATATCATTAAGGAATTTAATCATTCGAGCTTTATTTTTTAGTATAAAAGGGTTAACCACCTCCATCCACGGTTCCTGCATGGAAAAATTAGTTCAAAAATAGCAATTAAACAATACTTTACGAAAAAGGAAAAGAGCGGAAAGAATACAGACCCGCTTTGTGTGAACAGCAACAAAGTCACCAAAACGATCAGTTACATTCTTGGAAAGCAGTTAGTTTAGAAAGATCGGAAATGTTAACAGCAGAGAAAAGCTATTCATTTTACCTTCGTGCCGAATTCCACAAGATTAGCAAGATTTTGAAGACATTTAGCAATAAGAATCAAGCTTCTTGCGGCGACTTCTGATGGTGTATCTAAGAAGACAAAAACAAGCAACCGTCTTAACACTGAATCAAACAAAAATTTTGCTTACCATTTATGAGATTGAATTGTCGAGGATTCAATATTGCAGGACAAATAAGACGAAGAAATATGAACCCTCTAGAGAAAAAAGTGGTAAATGCAAAATTATCATTCTGTAAAATCAAAACATTACCCAACAACCCGCGTTTTCACAAAAGGATCATTCGGCCATTTTGCTGCCACTGCTCTCTGAAGACATCCACAAATAAATCGAAGTGGACGAGGACAAGCTTCGACAGAATGAAATATACCGTCAACTACATCATCCAGAAGAGTGAGCAAATGTTCTGCATTGGCACATGCTTCACTTAAGCTGTCAAGTCTACTAGGATTCAGTTCACACGACTGACGAGTTTCCATTACTCGTTGAATTGATTCTTGTAGCGCTTTGCGCAAAAATGCATTGCAAGTTGATCTCATGTACTGATCCATCAATGTCGTTGTTAGAGAATTCATTCTGAATAGCGTCGATGTCTCAGTCTCTCTTTTGATTTCTCTTTCTATCATGGCTTTCAGAAGACTCGTTTCTTTCTTTTCATATCGAAAAACTCGAAGAAGCGAATTTCCCAAAGGACCTCTGTCTCTATGGCAAAAATCCTCTAAAACACTTATCGCTTCCAAATCATCATTCATGATCAACTCTTTCAACGCACTGTACTCGTACAATGGCATAATTAGTTCGTGGACATAGCGTAATCGCACTCTTAAGGCTCCCCAATCTTCGCGAATAGGAGGATTCAATCCAATTAGATGAAACCAATCTTCAATTTCTTCACCGTTGTTTAACTTCTTTAATTCGACCGACATCTCAGCAATCTCAGTGTCTTTCGATCGTTTGCCTTTATTAAACAAAGTAATGGTAAATGAGTTTACGTCTTGCGGAATATCTTCTAACACAAAATCCTCTTCCCAAATTGGATCTGGGGGACATTTCACTTGAGTTCTACAAACTTTAACTTTATTGAGTGAAATGATGCAAAATGGATGTGGAACCAGTTTTACGGGCAACCGATGAGCGTCTACTAATGATATATATAAAGTCCTAACTTCAGTGACATCTGAAAAAGAACGGCCTCGCGGCTGTTGTGGAACGCAAAGTGGCCGGATCTCTTGAATCCATTCCTTGAAAAAAGATTATATGAATCGAATAAATCGATAGTTGAATGAACTGTACCTGTGCGATGTCAGACGTAGGAGCGCAAAGATAGTAAATCGTGCTTATGCATGGTAACGTGCGTTCCACGAGTTGGAAACAATTGGGTCTTTCGAAAAGACTATCGTGGACTAAATACAAATAACTGTAGCTTAACTGAATGAGTCCTTTTGGTTTTGTTCGTCTTTCATTCTCGTAGAATGATAAAAGCTGTTCTTTTGAATTCAAAACAAAATAAAGATTTTTCCATTTCTTATGTCTTTGGCCTAAACGAAGCCAAATTTAATTCGTTTCAATTGCAATGATTGTCTTACTTTTTTTGTCTAAATAACCCTTCATTCTTATACTTCGGTCCTTTTTAGCCAGCTCTCTGCTTTCTCGTAACGTCGCATACACGTCTTGTGACTTGTTACCGATCTCTTCCGCTCGTCTAGCAGCAAAAGATGTTTCAAACGGAGTCTTCAATACAGGATCTCCGAGGCAGAATCCCTCCACTATTTGTTCGTTTTTATATCTGTTGATAACCGCTTCCAAGCTCTCAAAACAACGTCCTCCCATAACATATTTGTTTCCTTTTCGCTCGATTCTAAACCGTTGCACCGTGTTCTTGATGTGGAAGAAGAGCGAATAGTTTCCGGGAGAGTTGTCACTCGGCCTAACTAGAAAGCTTCCAGGACCCACTATGAAAATGACCTCTATAATCTGCTTAATCACCAACAAATTGCTTACTCTTTGCTAACTTTTCGACAGCCTCTTTCTTGCTGATATTACTGTGGAACCATGGGTATATTTCATTTGAATCGATGTTGTCCTCCTTAAGAAAATATGTGAGAATGAGCTAAAAGAAAGACAATTACAATTTCTTCGACGAGGTCTTTAAAGACGAGGCCGCTTTCTTGCGACAGATACGAAGTGCACCACAACCAGCCGTTGCCAAGATCATTGTGAACGACGAAAATGTCTCCTTTGTAGAAACTAAACGATAAATGCAATCAAATAACAGTTAAAATGCAACGGAAAAACCTGAGTTCGTCGGTGTCCGGCATTTTCGTGTACGGAAGGATGGCGACAACTTTTCTGGTGTCACGTACAGGCTGTGAACGTTTGAATGAGTGAAACGAAGAATAAATCATTGCAAACCTCTTGCGGTGGAATGGGATACACAAGCCTTTCGTTCTTAAGTAAATCAGCGACATTTGTGTAATAACCAATCAGTTGCGAAAGAGAAGAGAACTGTCGGCCGCCGATGTAATAGTCGCCACAAACCGCGGTGATACGGAAGTGATTGATTCCGGTCTTTCCGAGGTATGAAAGCACGAACGATCCATTTTTTCGCTCACTTTCTCGCACCAAATAACTGCCGACTTTACCTGCCATTTGCAATCGCTGCTCGGCGGTGCTTCGGTCCATTCGTCCGTTGAACCACCTGCGGCAAGGAGCGGATTTAGACGAGGCTCGGGAAGCGAGCGGACACTTACTGACTGCGAGGAGGGGCCGCGAGTGCTATGTCCACGGAATCGTCAACGAGATCGTCGTTTGCGAACGGATCGAACTCATCGTCGACGTTCACGTCTTCATTGCGGCCTCTGAAAACGGCACACGACGAGCGGCGATTAGCGGCCTGCTGTTGACACTCGAAAAATGTCGTCTTTCTGCCCACGAAATGGTCACCCATTTTCACAGACACACGTCTCTCGCAGCCGTCAATCGCGAGACATTCATTCAAAAAGACATTTGCGCATCGCTCTCTCGTCGCAAAGCGCCCACGTTGGTTATAGGTTCGACCAAAGATTCATATGATTCAATCAAACTTTCTGAACTTTGCTTTCAAATCAAACTTTCGCTTTATTCGTTTCCAGGTACATAATACAACTTTACACAATAAGATAATTCAGATTACATTAGGTTTATATTAATTAGTTTTAGAGTTATTCAAACACAACGTTTTTGCTGCCCTCATTGCGGCCGAACAGATTCTTCGCTTCCCGCAAGTATCCCTCGCGTTCTCCTGAACAGGACAAGCACTGGGCAGGCAAGTGACGACTCAACTGCAACAATGCATTTGCGACATCGCTTCGATCGCTGACTGAAAGTTGTTGATTTTCTTCGGTGCTGCAAATTATTGTGTTTCCCGTTTGACGCCTTTTGCGAAGCGCTCTTTCGAACAAAGCTTGAGCTGTCAATGGATTCGAGCCGCAAATCAAGCGATATGAGCCTTCGTACAAATAAAGTTTCGTCTTTGCACTCGGAATCATTTGAATTAAGTATTTCAATGTGGACAAGTCTTTGCGGAAACCGCTTATTTGTTCTGATTTCGATGTTGAACAAAGTGCATGATTGAGGTTACATTCCCAGAGACTAACTCTAGTTGATAAGAGCCACTCGCAACATAGCAATTGGAAAGCTTCAATAATCTGTTGATTGCAATCGCCATTGACTCTACTGTTTTCATGCATCTCAATTGATCGCCACAATTCATAACTCGCTCTATCAATAAGGTTGCGGATCACTTTTGTGTCCTTTGGCTTCTTGAGAGCAATAAATCGTTTAAGTTTGCCGCTCAACAAGAGAGCGATCGCCAATGAATTGTTTTTTAATGACTGCGGAATTTTCAAATCGACAGAATTAGCTGTGTTCTCATCGCCAGTTAGCCAAGCATAGCCTGCTGTCAATACTTGACTCCACCAAAAAGAAACCTCATCATTATACAAGGTACTTGTTGCTTTCAGTTCCTCAATAACTTTGGCCAAAGTTACTTTCTCTCCAGATTTTGAATCTTTTTTGTTTTGCGAAGTTTTTACTCCATTTCTGGGATTCATCATTGTTAGTATACTCTTTTTGATCAAATACCGACGGTATTCTCTGGAATTGTAAACGAATGGATCGTTATTCATTAATGGCGTTTGTACAAAAATCGATGTTTTATCCAAAGAGTAATTCCAATCATCGTGAGGTTTGTTAAAGAATCTTTTGCCGATTGGATTTAATAAATAATGAAGTTTTTCGTCGTTTTGCGCGTAAGTCGCTGCCTTTCGCAAGAAGTATCTCGCGAACAAGTTCGACTGCGTCTTAAATCGCAATGCAGCGAGAATATTTGCGCTAACGAGAAAACTGTTACTACTTTCAATCAAGAACGCTTCATTTACAGCACATAGTGAGTTTATGTAACCATCGAGTGATGGTTTGCCCTGTTTCAAAACCAAATCAATGGCATTTAATCTGCAATGAATATAACTTAAAACTTTTGATATTTCCTCTTCAGATTCACTTCTTTTGCCGACGATCCATTTTCCAATATAGAAAAAATGAAGCCAAAATCTCAATCCTTGCCAGAGGAAAGCAATCAGCTTAGTGAAGATGGATTTTGGAACATCTGTTTTCTTAATCTGCAGCAAAGCTTTCTCGTAATTCATGCGAGCAAGTTTTAAATTATTTTCTTTCAGATCAGAGTTTGCTTGAATCAAAAACTGATAATATTTCTGCTGCGTGTCCCGATTAAGAGGGTAACTCCTAAGCGCTCTTTTCAATAATAGATAGCACACGATAAAGTTCAATAACCAGAGAGCGATGGAAGGCCAAGAAGAAGCGGCTATGTCTTTCCACGATGAGCCGGTGTCTCCGCTGAATATTCCCAAAATCGAACGACCACTGGTATAGCCACTTCCATAATTAAACGAAGCAGAAGATGAATCACTTGACGACAATAAAGAGCCAAAAGGATTAAACGCCAATATTCCCAAAACGAATACACAAAGCATCATTCGAGATGCATCGGTTGCAAGATAAACTGGCGAACCAGGTTCAGATGATGATAATATGTTGCTTTGGTCGGGAGAAGAGTCCATAGAAGAGCAATCCGAATTTACATCTGATACTCCTCCATTCGATTTCGACATCATTTGCATTTTGATAGGTGGTGAGGTGACTCCACCAGCAGCTAATTTAAGAGCCATATTCTCTTGCTTTAGCTTATTGTTGGTGGCTTGTAAATAATGGATGTATTCGATAGCTTTTCTCAAAACAGCAGATTTATTTAGCTTTGCTTCGGTTCCGACCACAATATTTTTTAGTTCGACTATCTTATCATTAATTGATGAACGGTACCTTCGCTCAATTGCATTGTGTGCGGATTTCTTCTCAGGTGGATGAGGTTTCTCAGGCTTTGAATTTTCATTTGGGGTCGTAGTCGATGGTGAGGGTGCTTCGCGCTTGATGGTTGCTGTTGGAGCGAAAGTTGTCAAAGATGAGTTTAATCTTGAAATGGGAACTTTGTCGACATGTTCTTGAGGTTTCTGAAGAATGAGAGGAGCGGCGGACACGACGGTAGTTGGTCGAACAACTGAAACAGTCATTGGGGCCAAGGTTGTCATTGATGATTGAATATTGCCAGTGATCTGTTGAATGAGTGCTTCTTGAACTTTTTGCTGCAACAAAAGTTGCTGCTTTTGCTGCTGTTGTTCCTGCAATAAAGTGAGGAGATCGTTGATGTTGACAGGAACAGTTGTTGTCTGCGTATTTGGCTGCTGCTGAACAATAGGCCTAACGAATTGAACTTTCTGCGGATGACTTTCGCCAACGGCAGGCGCTATAGCCACAGACGCTTGAGCCAAACCATTGTTGTTGGTTCGCACATTGAATGCATCGCTTTGCACAGTCTGCTTAACAGAAGTGGTGAGTTGCTGTTGAACGAGCTGCGGATTGACCAGCAGCGGTTTCACGTCGTTTTCTTCATTCAAAATCTCGAAATGAGTGTCGAAAGCGGTGTGTTCAGGAAGCATCTTGGAGGGCGAGCTGATCTCGCAATTGGTTTCGTTGACAGAGCTGCACGCAGCGTTCAACAGATTGATGTCCGGATTGTCGAAGTTCAACAGATCGTTGCAACCGATGTGCTGCAAAAGATCCTCGAACTCGTCGTCCATCGGTTGAGCCATTTGCGAGCAATTAATGAACGTGTCGTTCGCGAAAGGATTGATGAGAGAATTGGCATCTAAAGCGGGCACATTTGAAGCGTCCATTTGAACGGTACGAATTAATGCGCTTTCAATGAAAACATTGCCTCACCGTTCGATGGGGAGGCGACTGCCATCACGCCATCGGTTGTGGGCGGTGCCGCCGCTGACGCAACCACTGATCGTTCGTTGAGAACAGCACGCTTCGAACGCGTGACGCGCGATGCACACGTCGCCGCGGCGTTCGAAGCATCGAAGTCGCGTTTCGCAATTTGAACACTCGTCGTTCACGTTTACAGAGAGTGAAAGTGTGGCTTCACTTTCGCTCGTTTCGCTCTTTCGATATTCTCTCAAAACTTTGCTTACGTAAAATTAGTTGAATGTTAATCGCGACACATTTGCGGTTTTTTTCGGCTGATCCTTCAATGATCAGCGCAGCGATCGCACTCTTTCACAATCCTTGTATTTTGTACCTTTTACGTTGTTTGCGATAACGCCACTATTTAAGAACACAAATGTTTAACCTTTTTTGCAACAACGACGCCGTGACAAGCACGTAAACATTGCACCTTTTTTTATATTTATTCTTAATGTCACATTGTCGGCACTCTGTGCGAAGGTAATGTTCGCTATTGATTCGGAAAGCTATTTATTGCTCGAAACTCAATTGTTTAAATGGATACATTGTAAAATAGAACAAATGGTTTGTTTGTTCGTTTCTTACGCAACTCATTGGATGAGTGATAAAAATGACACTATCCTAGCAAGTGCCGCGCTACCATCACCATTCTTCAAAAAGTGGTGTCATTTATAAAACAATTCTTTCGAGTGTCACAATAAAATCACCTTATGACATGATTTGTGCAGATTATAGCTATTTAAACTAGTGTTTAAAAAATCGGCCACGGTCTCGCTCAGGTTCACGAACTCACTCCTTCCCCTTCCGAGCCCGATAAGAAATGGATACTCTCGGGAATCCCTGATGCCCAAAAAGCATTCGGAGCGGAATTTCCGAAAATCTCGATTTTAAACACAAATAGAAGCAAAATTTTGTTTTTAACATGTTTACCACTCAAAAATGCCTTTCAAAAATTTATTGCACACCGCCATAAAGGGCTCCGGGCTCAAGTTTTATCAAATGTTCTGCTTTTAAATTCATTAACGAAAGCTCAAATCGAAAAGGTATTTTAATTCCGGAATATTATAAGTGGTAGTGATAAGAGAGCGGATTTATGAGAGAAACTTCGGATAAAATACGCATTTCTCTAAAAATATTTTATCAATAGAAAATACTAATTTTTGACTATTGGTTTTACATCGAATAAAATTTTGATTATTTCATTACAATTTTTTCTATTATAACATCTCTTTAATTTTTGTACACAAAATATTGTGAAAATGAATCACAAATAGTAATGATATAAACTACTATTAACTACTTATTAACTACTGTAGAAAATTCTTTTTAAATAACGTAAGTTATTGTCTAAAGTTCGTTTAAGTTTGAGCAGTGAAAATTATAACAACTACTATTTTGAATAAGATAACAAATAGATTTGGGATAAGGAAAAGAAAACGATAAAAATATTTTCAAATCACTCGAATTAATAACCTAAGGTGATTTTACCACATCTTAAAACGGACAGAAAAAAAACACCTGTCGAAATTTTTTGCCCTCTGTGGTAACTCAAGCCATTTGTCCCTTGAATTTTAAGTCTCACTGCATTATTTAACGCTTTATTCGTTTATACTTTATAAATCAAATTCAGTTTTTCAAAATAAATAAGTAAATAAAATAAAAATAAAAATAAATCGTTATAAGATTTTTTAGGCATTCATCCCTGTTTTAAACATTTCGTTACCAGAGATAATAAATGCAGAGAAATGTATAAAAAGCTAGGCACGTTGATATAGATGTAATATATCAAATATCGATTTCGTGCTCAACGCTTTCACGTACAATTTTCCTTTTGAATCTTACCTTTAAAATTTTCAAATATTGTTTTTCTTACTGCAACTATAAAAAACTGCAAAACTTGCAATCAAAAGAATCTATGCAGTTTTTTTTCGTTAAAGTAAAAAAATAAATTTCTTTTATTAAATTTTTCTACTTACAAAATGCATAAAATCAATAAGATAAAAAATAAGTTGTAACGCAATAATTTAGCTCATGGGCGAAATGATTAATTTTAAAAATATATTTCGTATAAATGAATAATTACAGAAAAAAATTTTTAAATGACATAAAAGGCAAGTTTGTTAAAATGTATAAATAATAATTTTGCTTTATTACGTGCAGTAAAATCAAAGTGTTCACAAGTCTAACACGTGAATTTTTACCTTTAATTGTGTAATACATTCAATCATTAAATTTTTACGCTTCTAATTCGCTCTCTTAATTTGAAAATTATTTCAAAAATTATCTTATTTTGTTGCTCATTTCACGCTTTAAACACAGAGTTAATAGTCAAAGATAAATTAATTCAAATGTATATTTAGTTAAATATTTTTTTAACAAATTTTTGATATCTTTTCATCCAAATGTCAGTTATTTTTGAATTCATAAAAAAAGATTTTTCAGTAAAAAACGTTTAAAGACAACGCTTTAAAGATTACGTTGAGGAATGAATGAAAGAGACACAAAAGTAACACTACACCAAAATGCAAGAGATAAAAATAGTTCATAAAATTTGAAGGAAAACATTTTGGCAGTAATATGTTGATAATAAGTTAAGCAAATCAACTCTCGTCGTTATTTGATCGGCTCTCTTCTGAGAGCTAATTCATAGTGTAGTAAAAACTAAAATAACGAGTAAGTAGATAATTTTTTATTGAAATTCCGAATTGTAAATCTTTATTTTCTCAACAATAGGTAAATTATGAATATTGTATAGTACTTCAAAAATAGTTGACATTGAAGGTAATAAATTTAGAAATATAAAAATTATTTTCGATTGACTAATACCTGTCTTGACTTTTATCTTGGATTCAGTTTGATTTTACCTAACATCACTCATTAATTGCTATTACTTTTTTACAAATGAAGTTTTAATTCGAATTGATCACTTTTCTTTTGCAATAGTCCTCTAATGGAGAATGCAATCCTCGCGTCTCGGAAATGTACATCTTGTGGGCAATCGTTAAGCTTGAATGATAAAAAACAGATTTTTCTTCATCCACTGTTGAAGACCATAATCTGCAAGCAATGTTTATGTAATTACAATGATGGCGATTTTTCTCAGTTTCCTAATCCATTCGACGAGTTTGGTGCCGATAATTATTGTCGTTGGTGTGCTGATGGTGGCGAGCTGCTTGTTTGCGATTTTCCCAACTGTCATTACGCATTTTGCAAAGAGTGTATATTAAGAAACTTTGGAAAAGATTATTTTGACGCAATCATATCTAAATCAACATGGATTTGCTTCGCATGTAACCCCCATGATATCAAAGCGCTGGTTGATTTTGAAATAAAAAATCTTCCGTCATTCAAAAATGAACAAAAAAGTAACTTCCTCATGGTTAATGACAAATTAGATCAAAATAAAGGGCTTAAAGCAAGAGAAGTAAACAACAATTTCTACGTGAGCAATGGAAAAAATTTAGATATGTCTGCGAAAGAACGACACGAGGTGAAAAACGAATATGATTACACAAAGGTGGTTGTTGTCTCTGGATTCGTGATTCTCAGCGGTCTTCTCGCTTACGCATTATTGTCGGTGGGTTTATAATATGTGAAAACTAATTTAACCTCTAACTCTAATCAGTCCCTTTGTACCTTTCGTAGAGACGTGAGCCAATATCTAACTTTTGGACACATTTGAATCCATTTAAGGAAAACTCACAAATGCCGTCACAGATTACCCTTTCCAACTTTAGACCCTCATCAACACCAACACAGCATTTATCTTAAAAGAAGGGCTTCGATTAATGTCTTAATTTAAAGCAAGATATAGCCTATTACTTTGATAGTTAAGTTAAAAACTTGCTAGCTCAGTATTACAAAAAGAAAATGTAATTTATTTTATTATAAGTTTATTTCAAGTAATGATCCAGAATTCGAATAAATAATTTGAAAAATAAAAATGAGAAAAAATGTGAAGATATTAATATAACCAACTACAAATAAAATCTTTTAGTCGCTATAATAATCTATAATCTTTCAATTGAGCTGATTTGAGCACATAAACTAATTAAATTGCCCTAATAATAAAATAGGGCGCTAATGCCTTAAAATAAAAACTTTATCTTATGCAACTTTAATTTAAAGTATTGCGAAAAATAAAGTTTCCGCGAAGCCGCCGTTCATTAATCGGCTGAAAATAACTCGGCTCTCGGCGGATGCCAATCAGCTGCCAACTGTGCGTTAATTGAAAGCAATCAATTTTAAAATTTTGTTTCAAATCAATTGAAAATAAACACAAAAATGACGGAAAGCGGCGACAATTTGTTCGAAATGCGGAACGCGTTCTTTATCGGCAATTACCAGCAATGCATTAACGAGGCGCTCAAAATAAAGGTAAAAAGCTGAAATCGAAGCGAATTATATTTCGAAGTTTGACGTGTGCACGTTTTCAGACCGCTTCTTTGGAAAAGGATATTCTTATGTATCGTGCGTATATCGCTCTCAAAAAGTATGGCGTTGTTTTGGACGAAATCAACGAACGCAAAGGCAAAGAGTTACTCTTTGTGCGATTACTTGCCGACTATTTATCTTCTGATTCGAGCAGAAAGTAAGTGAACGCATTTTTCACCGTGAATACTCATATATAACAATTTAATCAATTTTTAAGAACAAAAATCAGTGATGAATTGGAGCACAAATTGTCCACTGTTGAAGTAAATGAATACATTCCTTTACTTGTTGCCGCTACAATCTATTACTATGAAAATAATTGCGAATCAGCTCTTCGAATTTTGCATAGCAGCGATAACCTCGAATGCATGGCAATGTCTCTTCAAATCTACCTTAAATTGGATCGTGTCGATTTTGCGAAGAAAGAGTTGAAAAAAATGCAAGAAAAAGATGAAGATTCCACTTTAACCCAATTAGCATTGGCATGGGTAAATCTCGCTGTTGGTGGCGAAAAACTTCAAGAAGCGTTTTATATTTTTCAAGAACTAAGTGATAAATATGGAAGCACTCCTTTACTTTCAAACGGAATCGCCGTTTCTCTCATTAATCAGGGCAAATATGAAGAAGCAGAACCAATTCTTACTCAGGCATTGGATAAGGACAATAGTAATCCAGAAACTCTCATCAACTTAATGGTTGTTTCTCATCACTTGGGTAAAGCTCCAGAAATAAGTAACCGCTATTTGAGTCAACTCAAGGATTCGAACTATAACCATCCATTCATTCAAGATCAGTTCGCAAAGGAAAACGAGTTCAACCGATTAGCGAAACAGTATGTTATCGCTTGATTAAATTGTGTTCCGTTACGATATTTCCTTATTTAATAAAATCGATGTTTAATCAACTTATTTAACAATCGGATCATTTAAATTACGCATTATATTAAAACCTAATGTTAATAAAAGAACCCCGCTTATGTCGCCTGTCGCTGTCAATAGTGGAATAGCGCAGTCGTCAGGATCTGACTTTCTTTTCCATATCCAAAATACGAGTATTCGAGAAAAATAAAGAAGCGTCAAAACCTTTGGAAAAATGAAAATTTTTAAAAAACTGAAGAGAATAATAAAATTGTTGACAACTTGCAAAATTGCGACCAATAAATAGACAGCAATGAAGTAAAATGTTGCTGTTTCGCCTTTGATTACCAGCATCACATAAACGTAAAGCAAGTGAGAAGGCACTGCCATTAAGAATAAAATTTGAGCAACTCTCGCGTGAGGACCACAAGTACAAATTGCTCTACAAGGTAAAATGCACACTTTCTCATCATCAATTGGTAAATCGCCGCAACTCAGCCTTTGATGTAGGAATGTAGAAATTCTGCTCGCTTGAATAGCAACCAAGTTCCCTCCAACACCTAAATAAAATTACTTAAGCAACGTCATTTCTACCAATTTTACCATTTATAACCAGTTGAAACGACGCAATCTGTGAGAAAGTTTTCAGAGCTTTGTTAAGTACAACTCCTGCAAAACTCGATATAACCATTGCGATAATGATCGGCAGCCAACCATAACATACAATTCTTTTAGTATATTTGTTCACAAAAGCGTATTTCGCTGTTAGCGGAGTAATAATCAAAAAGAAAAGCAAAATTGCAGAAGAAGTCCAAACATTATCGTTTATCCATGTCATTAAGAAGCTACTAATGTATGCAAGTAACGCAACTGTTGTTACATCGCCGAGTGAAGAAGCTATTGGAGTTGCCACATTGTCCGGATTAATTTTAAATTTTCGACAGAGAACCACGAAGATTATCATAAAAGAACCTGTTACAAGTTTGTCAATAGTCCCTGAAAATTAGTTGCTTGAACCTACTTAAAGAAATGCTCGCAATATTAGCTGTCATAACACTGCTTGTGGCTAACAAGAAGACGTGGTCCTTTTTTATTGTTTTTTCTTCAACAAAATCGTTTATAATTGCAAATATTGACGCCAAAAAGGCAACTACAGTGGATTGACACTGAAGTAAAGCCAAGTTCCCTTTGGTTATTGACCAAACTTCTTTGAAATCATCAATTAGGCCACAGTTGGCCTTTCAAAAAAATATTGTTACTTTGTTTCTGCTACTTTGATTAACTTACAGCGGTTGAAAGTCTCGAAGCTAAAGTCATTTCTAAATTTCCTTTCAAACCCATCAAAGCAGGTACTAGAATGATCAATTCATTCATGGCCATAAAAATTGGCCAATATTGTACCATATCCAGCAGCAAACCTGCTCCCAAGTTACCGAAACCACAGATGAGAAAAGGTATCAAAACTTGAATCGCAAAGCTTAATGGTGACTCGGTGGTCCAATGCTCTTGACGAACAAAAGATCCTGTTCGGGCTCGTGAGCAAATTGTGGAAGAAGATTCGTTGCTCTTCATTTCCACTTCGCCAGCGTTCGAAAAAAATTGAAAAGTGTTTGTGATACAAGCAGAACTCTCAATGGCTGTGTGTGAAGTGAAAATTGTTTCGTGTCCCCGAAATGTGAAGAAGATGTGAACATGTTTCGAGTGCGATAAAGGCAGCAGTGATTGTTATCAGATGAACTGTGCGGTGACAGCGATTTCAACAGCAGATTGCGATGGCGTTTGAAGCAATGTCGCGAGAAAGCGAGAGGTGTGCATGAATTGAATGCCACGAACGCTGTTCACATAAATCGATATGCAACGAGTGAGTGAATGGTTTGTTTTGCGTCGCGTTACGCTGCCTTTGCGTAAAGCAACTCTCATAGTGACCAGTGTTCGCTCGACTCTCGCATTCAACGCCATGTTGTGAAGCGTCTTTTCGGGGGGCTGTTCGCTCTAATTGTATCAATGTTTGCATACGTTTGTTTTATGGATTAAAAGCCATGAAATTGCAGTCTTCTTATCTTAAATCTCAAAATCATAAATATCCTGTCGATGTCGACAAAGGTACGCTCTCGTTTCGCTCGAAAATCTGTTTGGCGTCAGTTTATTATTTTGTCGCGAATCGCTTCTCATTTATTATGTTTTGCGTAAACAATCACTCGCTGCTCGTGTCACGCTTTTGTTCACTTTTCCGCTTTCACTCGATTTCAATAATAAATGATCTATGATTGCTTTCAGGCTCAAACGCAGTAATCGCTGTCAGCATTGGAACAGCTTTTCTCGTCGTGATTGGGGCTGCAATCACCTGCTACTTGTATAGGAAGCGATCGTCAAACAAGACGCTACACACAACTTTGTTGCTTAAGAAGACATATATCGGAGAGAGGCCGATTTCTTTACGTCGACCGACTGCGGTGAAGAGTCCGGGTTCGAGCGCTGGCAGCGGGCCCACGTTGAAGAAAAGTCCGAGTCCGACTGGTCAGAAAACTCCACCAGGTACTTCTCTGTGCTTCGAGTACTTGTAATCGCATTAAAATCCACAGGCAATAGCGAACCTCCTATCGAGCGGCGGCCAACGAATGGCAGTGAAACAAAAGCCTGCAGTCAAAACGAAAGAAAAGAAGCCGAGCAGAAGGAATTAGTGGAACGGCACAGCGATAAAGCGAAAGTAAGCTGAACTTAACCGTGATTTCATTATTGATCACTCTGAAAACCATAGAGCGACGAAGAGTGCGATAAGTTGTCTCCTATTGAGAAAGAGAAAAGGCTGCACGAAGAAAAGCCTCAAACTTTGGGCAAGTTGCATTTTAAGCTGAAGTACAACTACGAGAAACATGCACTTTGTGTTACTGTGGTGAAGTGCGAAGATTTGCCTTCTCCACGAGATGCTAATCTCTCTAATTCTGATCCATACGTCAAACTTCAACTATTGCCTGACAAGCAGCATAAGGTGAGTTCGAGAAGTGAAGATTTTATTTGTAATTTTTTTTTCTTTAGGCTAAGACGAGAGTGTTGCGAAAGACATTTAATCCAGTTTACGATGAAGACTTTACTTTTTACGGAATTAATCCTAATCAACTAGAAACGACTGCTTTGCATTTCGTTGTTCTTAATTTCGATCGCTATTCACGAGATGATATCATCGGCGAAGTAATTTACCAGTTGGGACATTTACAATTTGACTCGCTCGAGAAGCAGATATCACTAGTGCAAGATATTGCACCAAGAAGCGTAAGTAATCCATTTCAATTAACTAAATAAAAAGTAAATAGAGTTAATGATAATTAGTACTCTACTCTTATGACTTTCGTGTAATCAAAATTAAAGTTATGAATGAGTTTATGTATGTTAAATTAGGCTCAAATTAATGCAATAAAAATTATATAACCGTTAGAAATCATTTAGTTGCACCTATAAGAATTAGAAAAAGTCGAGAGACACAAATCATATGATAAAATTGAGTAAAAATATCAAATAAGAAAAGAATGTAAAATTATTTTGTCAGTAAAAAATTTAAACATTTGTTTCTTAAGTTAATAAATTTAAAATTTTTTTAGAAATAGCTTAACTTTCACAATCAGTTTAGAAGCGTTTAAAAGCTCTTAAACTTTTAGTCGATCAATTGAATACATTTATTTATAAAAAGATTTATCCAACAATATGTACAATATTTATTTATAATGTTGTTTGCAATAAAAGTATTCAATTGAATGAATAATTGAATGAATTTATTCAGAAAGGGACTCTCTAATAATATATACATTGTTGGATAGGTCCTTTCGGAATAAATTCATTCAATTATTTACTCAGAGTAAATTTTACTCCGAAAGGTTTATCCAACAATGTAAATACATATTCATTCAATTGTATTCTAAACTGAGCGATAAAAGTAATCTCATAACTTGGATAAAAATCTTCATTCAACCTCAAATCATGCACTATAATTATTCACGATGCAATCATTAATTTTAAAAACGCACTAGCGTTTAAAAACAACAATTTCACAACTTTATTCTATGTTTTGTAATACTAATTCTCAAAAATAGTAGAAATTATAATTTTTATGCATTTAAATAAGGCTTAATGCGTTTTAACGATTAAGTCGCTTTTTTATGTCGTGTATTATATTTTAATGCTTTTATTCATTTATGCAAACTTTATTAATGAATAATATGCGAATATAGGGCACGCATCTGTCAGCAAACTCACTGTTCGCTTCTTTATTGATCTTAGTTTACGCTCGCTGTAATCTTTTATGCTTCAAAATACATTCGCTTTCCATTTAGTGATTATCATTTTCAAGATGCGTTTTTAGAGATAAATGACAGAAATTGATGGCTGAGGTTAAACATTGAAAATAAATTAATTAAGTTAAAAAAATGAGAAAATACGAGTGTTAGAAGAGAAGAAAATGTTTAATAAGATTTTAAGCGACAGCGAATAGATTTTTCATCAAAGCTCCCATATGTGTAATTGATGGAAGAAGCAATTTTTCTTCGAAAATATAAACATTCGTTCCTAATCTCAAGAGTAGCAAAGAATGAATTAAACTTTGACAAAATAATTATTCAAAGTGAATGTTGGTCTTGTGAATTTTTTTTTTCAAATTGGATTCAAAAGAGAAAAACGCATAAAAAAGGAATTTACATTAAAGATGAAAGAGAAGAGCGAAAAGTTTTCTTCAATTTTACTTTTAATTCAACTCGTTAAAAATGCAAAACGAAACCGTTTTCAAGTCAAATTCAATCTTATCCTCTATCTTGGCATTGATGAATGTTCTCTCTTCCGTTAACCAGTTTTACCATTAACATATTTGACAAAGTAAACGAAATCATTAATGTCACTTAGATTTCAACTTTGCCATCAGTTAATAAAAGCGAATTAATATTTCAAAAACGCAATTTATTTTTTGATGCGAGAAAGATCAGCTGTAGACACACTCCTTTGATCGTTTTATCTCAGGCTTCATTTATCAATTCTCCTCGATTCAATGACTGTACTCTGCTATTCAATAAATATAACAAATTAATCGAACGAGAACTCAAAAGAGCGTCTCTTTTTTGGTCATTTTTACACATGATTGACACTTTTGATGGTCGTTAATCTAATATTCGCAATTTTCTTTTATTTAAGAAAATTAACAAAGCGAAAGTTTATTTTCAAATGCAAATAAATCGATCGATTTCTTGCAGTTACGATCGCAAGGAAGAGGAGAAATTCTGGTATCATTATGTTATCAACCAGCTGCGAATCGGCTCACAGTTGTTGTGTTAAAAGCTCGTAATTTACCAAAAATGGACTTGACTGGACTTTGCGGTATGATGAACACTTTCATGAATGATGATTGATTTTCATTTTTAGATCCGTACGTCAAAATCTACTTAATGTATAACAACCAGCGTATCGCGAAAAAGAAGACACATGTGAAGAAAAGAACAACAAATCCAGTTTTCAATGAAAGCTTCATTTTTGATGTGCCATATAACGAAGGTTTGGATAACCTGAGTTTGGAATTTTTACTGTTGGATTACGATCGTGTGACGAAAAATGAAGTGATCGGAAAACTAGAAATTGGTCCGAAAGCAACTGGAACCGCTCTTAAGCATTGGAAAGACGTGGCTTCTTCTCCAAGAAGACAAATTGCTGAATGGCACAAATTATAATCATAATTGCACTTCGCATTAAACACGATTATTAACAGCAACATACAAGACAAATTAAAAGTACGGACTTATTGGTTCTTCTAAAGTTTTTGTCATCCTTTGATAAGTGTCTTGTAATGTGAGAGTAGCAAAGATACCAAAAGTTCCCGCATTATCGCCTGTATTTGTGTCTATTCAACGGCTGAACAAACGCAGAATTGTAAGCTTAACACGATTTAATCAATTATTTGTTTTCTTTTTCTATGAAAAACAAATGTCGTAAATTTGTTTGTAGTCATTAACAAAATAAACTTCTAAACCTGCTCTAATAAATTCGGGTAAATCTGAAAAATCTTTTCGATTTTCCTCGGGTAATATTATACAATTGACATTAGCTCTTCTCGCTGCAATTGTTTTTTCTTTGATACCGCCGACAGGTAATACTTTTCCTGTCAAAGAAAGTTCACCTGTCATTGCCACGTTTTGTCTTATTGACTTGTTTAATGCCAACGACAGCAGCGCAGTGACCATAGTGCAACCTGCACTTGGACCGTCTTTAGGTGTGGCGCCTTCAGGTACGTGCAAGTGTATTTGTCCTCTCTCTAAGAAATCATTTTCCGGATCAATTTTGTGTAAAAATGACTTTGCATATGAAAATGCAATGTCTGCACTTTCTTTCATAACGTCCCCCAGATGACCAGTTAATCGCAAAGATCCGCCTTCATCTTTTTTATTACGTTTAGTTGTTTCAATGAAAAGCGTTGAACCGCCGTGCGACGTCCATGCCAGACCCATTACAACACCAGGAGGAGTGACTTCGTACATTCTATCGTGAGTGAATATTGGTTTGCCAATAAAATCTTGCAAGTTTTCTTCTGTCACTTCGATTGTTTCGGCTTCATTATTGACAATTTTGTACGCAGATTTCCTCATTATCTTGAAAGAATTTTCTGGTAGATAATTTCAATACTTCTTCTAGGGTTACCTTTTCAATTTGTTTTTGAAGATTTCTAACACCACTTTCGCGACAATACTGTTTTATTGTTTTCTCTAAAGCATCTTTCGAAATTGAAGCTTTTTCCGCAGTTACACCAGCCATTTCCCTCGCTTGAGGAATTAAATAATTCTGAAAAATTTCATGAGTAAAAAGTTAAAAGGTAAAAGCAAATACCTCGGCGATGGCTAGCTTTTCTTGCGCTACATAACCGGAAACTTCTATCATTTCCATTCTGTCTCTTAATGGTTCGGGAATTGTGTCAACCACATTAGCGGTACAAATAAATAAAACCTTTGAAAGATCTACATTAACATCTAAATAATGGTCCAAAAAGTTAGCATTTTGTTCAGGATCCAGTAATTCTAATAATGCAGAAGCAGGATCGCCTTGATAACCTTTGCCTATTTTATCAACTTCATCGATTAGAACTAAAGGATTTTCAGTTTTAGTCTTTTTCAAGCACTGAATCATTTTTCCAGGCATAGCTCCAACATAAGTCCGACGATGTCCTTTTATTTCAGCGACATCGGTCATTCCTCCAACACTAAATCTAAAATACTAAATGAATAAAAAGATAAGATAAATGGCTAAATACAAACAAAACAAACAAGCGAAAAACAAACCTCTCTATTTAATGCTCTCGCAATCGAACGTGCGATGCTCGTTTTTCCAACACCTGGAGGTCCATAGAAACATAAAATTTTGCCCTGCACTTTGCCTTTTAACTGGCTGACAGCGATGAACTCCAGAATACGTTTTTTGATATCTTCCATACCGTAGTGGTCTTGCTCTAACACTTCTCTCGCTCTTTTAAGATCTAAATTTTCTTCACTACTTTTACCCCAAGGAAGACTTGTAAGCCAGTCAAGATAATTCCTAGTCACACTAAACTCAGATGAGTGGTTATCTAAGAATGAAAGTTTATTCAGCTCTTCTTCAATCACTTCCATAACATGAGGAGGAACATTAAGTTCTTTAAGTCTTGCTCTGAACTTTTCTTCAATTGCGTCTTTGTCATCTTTCTCTAAACCCAATTCTTTTTTTATCACTTTAAGCTGCTCTTGAAGCATATAACGTCGATGTTGCTGTTTTACTTTTTCTTCAACTTCTTTTCCTATTTTCTGCTGAAGTTTACTTAATTCATATTCCTTTTTAAGGAGCGCCAATGTGGCGTAAAGTCTCTTAGGAATATTTGTTTCTTCTAAAATAGCTTGAAGTTCAGATGGTTCTGCACCGGTTAATGCCGCACCTAAATCAGATAAGTACAAAGGATTATCTACAACTCTTTGACCTGCTTGCATCATTTGTTGAACAGATTCACGATACAAAGGATTTAAGGAGATAATGTCGCGAATAGTTTTGACAATCTCTTGTGTGAGCGCTTTTACTTCTTCAGTCAATTCAAACTTTTCGTGAGCAATATTTTCAACTTCTACCATTAACAGAGGCTGCGGTTTTTGAACTACTTCGACATGTTCATCACTTCTTACATCATTTTTTATATCGTTTTTGGCTTTTAAGTTATTTCTTCGCCGTCTTCGCGAAGCTTTTTCTGTTGTTTCAGAGTCATCGGCAATTTGTTTGATTATTTTTATTCTTCTGTGAGCCATTACAACCATTCTTAACTTATTGCCCAAATCCTGCAATTCATGGATTTGAACAAACGTTCCCACAGGATAAATGTCTTCTAGCCGTTCGACCACTTCTTGTTCACTTGATTCTTCTCGCTTCAAAAAAACGCCTGCGTAAGGTTGGTTAAGTTTCACTTTGCGTCTGATTAGTGCCATTAGCGAAGGATTCGTGATTTCGATCATCTTAATGAAGCGCGGAAACACGGGATAGCGATTAACACAAATAACTGGCACGTAGGGAAACAATTCGGGCACTGTGACCGCGGTCAACGCGGAATTTATCTCCTGCAAAGTACCGCTTTCTTCTTCGCCCTCAACATTTTCAGTGACTGTCTCTTCGCTTTCGGGTTTATCGCAGTACGGACGAACAAACGTCGCTGAAAGCTGCTTTTGATTGCGAGCGACGATTGAATGCTTTTCAAATATTACTCTATGTGCCAAACTACAAAGCGGCCGTCGGTTCGATTTGGTCAGAAGCCTCAAAACGGCGTTCGCGTTCACTTTTCGCGTTTGTTTCAAAATCGAAAACATTTTTTAGTGAAAAACGACGAGTTTTCACACAAAAGTTTCGACACTTTGAACACATGCATTCAGCGTTTTAGAAACGACCACAGATGGCGGTCTGTTCGCTACACTTGACATTGGCGAAATGTTAGAAAATGCGACAAAGTTTTTCACTTTTTCACCTTTCGATTAAAATGTTTTTCGTTTTTGAGAAACGCTTTTCCTACACTCAACACAACCTCATTCTTCAATTTAATTTCTTCCTCACTTCCTTTCATTCCACACAATCGGTTCTCTTTTTTCGCGCCCCTTGAATACGCTTTTTCTCATGCTTTGGCAATTGATTTTACGATGGTTTGGTTTCACGATTGTTTCCAGACTTTCGGTTTCTTTATTAGTCGAACACATTTTCAATCGTTAAAAAACCACGTCTAAAAAATTGATATTTAATTAAGAGTAAAACATTTATTTGTCTTAGTTAAGCAAACATCACAAATAAAATGAAAAAGAAAAATAGAACTCCGAATACTTTCAGAATTAACCATCTATTATTGGTGACCGTTTGAAAATATCTTAACAGCGACTCGTGAGCAGCTTCTACATTTAATGCTGTATCTGTAATGTTAGAATCGATTCTAGTGATGACTTCTTCTTGTTGCTGAACCATTGTCGCCAACTGGTTAAAAATTGTGCCTAATTCAACAATAGTCGATTCAATCGATTGCATTGCATTGGTTCTCTCTTCTAAATACTGAGTAGTATTGTCTTCATATAATAAAAGTTGACTTTGTTTTTGGGGAACCGACAGTTCGGTCGATCTGAAGTTCGGGGAATTTTCAAAATCAATTACAGTGGAACCATTCATATGGGAAGAAATATTTTGAGCACCGACAAATTGTTCTCTTCGCATCTTTTGCTGTTGCATATTTTGTGTCCTTTGTTCGAGAGTACTTTTGAAATTACCACTTACAGAAGCTAATTTCTGCTGTAAACTCAAAACTACATTTTTCGAATGAGATTCGATATTAGCGTTGCGATTAAAGCTTGATTCCAATTGATGTTGCCTCAAAGTCTGAATCTGTTTATTTAAAGAATCGATGTCTTGTTTGATTATATAAATTAGTTCATTCAATTGATTGGAAGTTTCGTCGCCGTCGAAAACAGTTTTCTTCTTTGTTAATTCGTTTAATTTTTCCAACTTTTGATAAGTAAGATACAAGTCTTTCGCGATTTGACGCGAGCCTCGCATAAAACTCATGTAATGCTCGTTTTTCACTGAGGCAAAGGCGCCCGAACTGCCGGACGAAGGCTTTTTCCGCGAACGCAACTCGTTGTTCATCCATTGCGGCTTCGCTTCCATCAGCTTCACAGTAGATATGAATTCTGAGGTACGGTCTCTCGCCATTCTTCTCTTCGCTCGCCGTTCGAACGCTTAAATCAGCGTTCAGTCGTTGAAATCAAATTAAATGCGAGAAAAGAACATTGAAACGATTGAATACACGTCAACAACAAATTCGACACTCAGTTTCGCTTCGGACGGGGATTGTCTCTCTTTTGCGCTCACCTCTCACTATAAATGCGCAACAATCGTTACGCTCATATTTTCCATCTAATCATTTAAAATGCATTTAAAATCGAGGCTTCGAATATTAAACTTAATTGCATAACTGACTTAAAATAAAATTTGTTTATTTGCCTGCGCACACTGGCAAGAGTATAAATTCAAAATTTTTCTTTGCTTCGAAATGATCACATTCAAAACTTTTCTAAATAATTTAACGAGTTTGCTTCAAGAATAACTTTATATTAATAAAAAATGTTAAGTTTTATTCAATCTAATTGGAATTTTTATATTTATTCAAAAAGTTGACCAAAATACAGACTACAGACCGATACAAAATA
>NCKU01000106.1:0-64056 GCA_003675995.1 Dinothrombium tinctorium | reverse complement strand
TAACCTAACCTAACCTTGTTTAAAGTTGTTCATTAAACAGCAGACATGCTTGAAAATCTTCATAAGTATATCCAGTGAGATTTTCTAAGTGCGACGGCCATATTGGATTCAATGAATATATTCGTTGCACGTTTGCGATGCAAACTGCTGCCAAACATGATGGCACAAATTCATTGAATCTATGATCTTTGATCACGATGTTTGAGTAATCTTGAATTGTTTGAAATATTTTTATCTTTAATGTATTATAGTCAAGTTATTCAATCACATAACTATTATCGCAGATCTCGCTTTCAATTAATGCATAAGTTTCAAAGAATCGCAAAAAGGTAAACAGAGTTGGCATTAAAAGATTCCATCCAAAAAATCTTATCATTTTACTAAATTGGTTCATAAAATGGAAAAAAGTCGTGAAATTGGTTAAATCGGAAAATCTAGGAATCAACGAGTCTCTTTCTTCTAGTTTTGTAGCAATAGCGATTGAAGTTAAAGCACATAAATCGTAAATTCTCTCCTCTTCATCTTCATTTTTATCCGTGAAATAGTTAAACAAATAAATTGCCAAATCTAATACCGCGGCAGAGATGTTTAGATCTGAAGTGACACAAGCCATATCTTCAATTTCGCGTTCGCGTACATTCAAGTGAATCGATCTTCCTTTGTAAATTGCTCGATTTTTTTTTTCTTTCGAACGCCAAATTCTGTAAATATTATCGCGATACTCATCGCAATCAATCATATCCATTGAAATGTCTGTGAGATCAACTGAAAAAAAATTTTTTCTTTAATTTAAAATAGATTCGATCCAAGGAGATAGAAAATAGCAAAAAGCCTCCTTTTGTACCATTCAAAGTTTGACATGTTCTGTGCCATTTCACACGAATGCAAAATATAATATATAGCAACTTGCAGCGATTTGATAAATTTAAATACTTATTGAATCTAATGGAGGCGTTTAGCCATATTAAATACCAAAATTAATAACAAAATTAGTTGTATACTAAAAAATTATTTTGCACCATTCGTGTGTTAAGAATAAACTTTTAGAAAATATATTTCCAAAATGTGAAAGCTTCCACTTCACTTAATGTTCAATTTAGACGAATAAAAGTTGTTTAGCGTTCAGAACTTTCGACGCTTACACTTCGAGTTCAAAGTGTCTTCAAAGTAAGACAGTCAACGAAGACTTTGCTTCAGCGTACAATCAGCAGCGACATATTTCGACGAAAGCTGCTCGAGGAATAGTCGCGGTATTTGTACGCAGGGTGCGAATCACTTCCGAAATATGAAGCGAACGATGAGAACGGCGCTCATTTTCATTGCCTGCTTTCAAATAATCGGCAATTCGAGCGCAGAGATGTTCACAGCTCTCGTCGACATGGAAAAGCTTCTCCAAACCGAGGGACAAGTGACCGCTTCGCTCGACTCGTACCTGCGACTCGAAGACGAGCGACTCGCCAAGCTTCGACACATCCGCGACAGTTTCGTGCGAATGCATCGTGTCGCGAGTTCTGACATCCACTCGTATTTAGCGAATCCAGTCAACGCTTATATCCTCGTCAAACGCTTAACCACCGATTGGAAGACCGTGGAGATGCTAATGACAGCGGGACCATCAGAAACTGCGAAAGCGGTGATCACCAATTTGACCGATCTCTCCACTCATGAAACGTTTCCTTCCACCGAAGACCTCAGTGGTGCTGTCGATGCTTTATTACGTCTACAGGATACCTATAAATTGGATACTTCCACTCTCGCTAAAGGATTGATCACCATCGGTCGAAAAGGCGATTTCGGGCGTACAGTAAATAACCAATTTGAATTATCAGCTGGTGATTGCTTTGAGTTGGGTCGTCATTCGTATTCCAATAATGATTTTTATCATACGGTGCTTTGGATGCAAGAAGCACTTGAAAGGTTAGATGACGAACAGATAAAGACAGCTAATCGAGAGGAAATCTTGGAATATCTTGCATTCTCTACTTACCAAAGAGGCAACATAAGACACGCCTTGGCACTTACCAACGAATTGCTGGAGATTCATCCGAATCATCCTCGAGCTTCTGGCAATAAAGCTTACTATGAGCGTTTATTGTACAAATCATCTTCAAAGAAACGCGGCGACGAGGGCGATGATGTTCCGATTGATGAAGCGATTACTGAATCCATGAATGTTTTAGAACCTAAAGAAGAAAGTGAACGTGACACTTACGAAAGTCTATGTCGAGGCGAAAAGAGAATCAGCGCAGAAACAGAGTCAAAACTCGTTTGTTATTATTTAGACACAACCAAGAAGCCTTATTTAAGACTTACTCATATCAAAGTCGAAGAAGCTTTCAAAAAGCCACATATCGTAGTTTATTATGATATTTTGAGTGATTATGAAATAGAAGTCATCAAAAAATTGGCATCGCCTAAACTTAAACGGGCAACTGTGCAAAACTACGTGACCGGTGATTTAGAAATCGCTCGTTATAGGATCAGCAAAAGTGCTTGGCTCAAAGGCGAAGAACATGAAGTTGTAGCAAAAGTTAATCAGAGAATTGAAGAAATCACAGATTTGGCAACATCAACAGCGGAAGAATTACAAGTCGTTAATTACGGCATCGGTGGTCATTATGAACCTCACTATGATTTCGCTCGCCGCGAAGAAAAAAACGCTTTCAAGAGTCTTGGGACTGGAAATAGAATTGCAACGTGGCTAAATTATATGTCTGACGTCGAAGCTGGAGGTGCAACAGTATTTCCGCTTCTTGGTATCTCTGTTTGGCCGAAAAAAGGTTCGGCTGTATTTTGGTATAATCTTCATAAAAGTGGCGAAGGTGATTTACTTACTCGTCATGCCGCCTGCCCTGTGCTCGTTGGTTCAAAATGGGTTTCCAATAAATGGTTTCATGAACGTGGCCAAGAATTCCGGCGTCCATGCGGACTGAAAATAAACAGCTAATCATGTTCGAATATCGCTCGTTGAACAACTCATTTACGCGCAGCTATTTCCGAACATAAGATCGTTGAATACCTGTGTTTTACCATCGAATTTTTTTAAGGTTCAGGTTATAAACATCTACTTCAGTTCGGTCGAAGAGCGCTTATGTGCCAAAAAGTTACTTTTTTTGTAAAGATGCTCGCAGCCAGTTTATTGGTGGTCTACTTATGTTTTTGTGCCATTCGCTAGCTTTAAATTGTATACAATTGAATAAAATGCAGTTTGTTTAGACTTTGTTTGGAAAAAAAATTCCACGAATTGAAAAATAAAATACAATTTATAGGTAGGTAGGTAGGTTGTGATGTAAACTTCCTACATTATATGGGCAAAAAGTTGAGTGCCATCGATATCCGCATTATACTTTACCATTTACTTCTCGATTTATAACATTTTTTTTATTTATAGAATGAAAGATAATCCGCAGATAATATCCAGATAAAAGAATAATTAATTGAACCTGTTTCATTTATTTTTTTGTTTCTCTATGCAAACAATTTCAAAAACAAGAGGTGATTCGATTATGTTGAAAAAAGTTACTTAAATTTAAAATCCTTTCTTTTTTCAGTGATTCGCTATTGCAGCATCTAATTTGTGTGAATGGCAGCTGTTATGACGAGAACGCTTTACAAAAGTTGTTTGAGCAGTTTGAGCTTCGGTTTCGCATTTAATTACATCGCGATGATTAGCTTCAAACTCATTTTGAAAATTGCGATCTCAAAATAAAGAACAATGCTAACGTCCGACTCTTTAATAACGTACTTCAACGCTTTTTTCATCTTTGCGCGCTTAACTCTTGCTGCCGACGATGAATACACTATTGGAGTTGGTATTGCCGACATAACTGGTCCCATTACTGATATCAATATTGTAATTTATCTTTTTGTTTGCTTCAATGCAACTTAACTATTTTTTTAAAGATGGGCTACGGAAAAGCTGATCAAGACGCCTCCGGACTTCATTTTCGTCTTTACAGTCGTGCATTTGTTATAATCGACTCAGTTGGAAATAGAGTTTGCTACGTTAACAATGATTTGGGAATGATTTCGACTGCTGTCAAGCAAGAGGTAAAATGTTGATTTTGTATACTCACAAACAACAAATGAACAAATAGTAGATCGCGTTAAAAGTTTGTTCGTTAAATGCTAATTGGGTGTGTTAAATGCAATGTAAAAATGTTCATTTTTGAAAGTACAAATTGTGCAATTGGTTATAAAAAAAAATTGTATGATGACACTCGACGGAATTCAGATGAAATTGACCCTGTTAATGAATTTAAATAGAGGTCATTATGTCGATTGCGTAACTTTTCTTCGAGAAAGTTTTCGCAATCGAAAACTTCTTTTCAATGCTCCTACGGCGTCTATGCTCGAATATAGGTTAACATTGACTTTTAAATTCGCATCAATTATTCGCTTTGTCAAACTTAATTTCGTTTTGATTGCCCATTATCAATTTTAAATGAACAATAATCGACTCAAATCGTCTGCTTAGGTTGTAAAACGAGTGAAAAATAAATTTAATGGCTTGTACCATGAGGCGAATCTCTTGCTATCGGCTACACACACTCATGGCGGACCTGGTGGCTTCTTACCTTATGTTCTCTATATCGCTCTTGCGCAAGGCTTCAATTGGCAAAATTTTGAGGCAATCGTTTCTGGCATAATACGAGTAATTTGATTTTCTATTTTTTTTATTTTAGCTTCACTGATCGCTATTTTTAATTCAGGCAATCGAAAGAGCGCATACGAACACGAGAAAGGGAAAAATTTATTACAATCAAGGCGAATTACTCGATGCTAGCATAAATCGAAGTCCAACTGCTTACATTCAAAATCCTGCTGCTGAAAGAGCGAAGTTAGCACGACGCATATCGACGAATTTATTGCGATCTAATTAATATTTTTTTCGATTTAAGGTACAAACACAACACTGACAAAACAATGAGCATCTTAAAATTTGTGGACTCGAGCGGCAAACCAATGGGTGTGCTCAGTTTTTTTGCTGTTCATTGCACAAGTATGAATAATACAAATAAACTGATCACCGGCGATAATAAAGGTTATGCTTCGATGTTGTTTGAGAAAGAGATGAACCCGGGCTCTTTTCCGGGCAAGGTAAGCTACACTGTCCGTCAAAAACGAGCCACTTTTAATGGTTGCCACAGGGCAACAGCATTTGAATTTCGACTCTCATTGTTTACGACTACTAAACAAACGCATTTGCGAATCAGGTGACTAGTTTGCTTATTTATTTTTAAAAACAGACTGTAAATGCAGCTTTGTACATTTACTAGAGATAAAAAGCTGAAAGCATAAGCATGAGCATAAAAATTTTCAAAACAACTGCAACTACAGTCTGTTTTTAAATTAAAATCGAATAAAAAATTGGTGACAAGTGTTTAGTGATTACTCATTTGAAATTTTTTCCTGTGATAAACTTTCATTTCACATATAAATTCTGTCTCAGAAAACTTTTCTGTTTTAATCATTTGTTGTTGCCAAGTAAATGGTCAAAATTTTTGTAATCGAAAGGACGCTAAATAAAGTGATCATCTGACTCGCAGTGGCATTTATTGTGCTAAGTCGTAAACAATGTAAGTCGAAATACGAATCTCGCGTGGCTCGTTTTTGACGGTAAGTTTACACTGAATTGAGTTGAAATTCAATTTGTGAAATTCAAAAACTCAACGAAGGGACCTTTTGTCGCTGCATTTGCAAATGCAAATGAAGGCGATGTGTCTCCGAATATAATGGGCCCAAGATGTATCAACACTGGCGATAGATGCGATATTCACACAAGTACCTGTGAATCAAAGGTGTGGATATGATTTTTAAGTAAATAAAAAAATTTTAATCTCATTGTAGGAACCAAGAAATCAAGGTTTTCTTCAGGTAAGTTTGTCAATAGGGAAACATCAAAGATTAGACTAAAAAAAAAATCTTCGTTGCAGAATGAAAAATGTATTGCCTTTGGACCTGGAAGTGATATGTTTGAAAGCACACGAATCATAGGCAATCGCCAATACAAAAAGGCCAAAGAGCTTTTTGATACGGCAACCGAACCTGTTAAAGGACCAACATCATTCATCCATCAATATATTGACATGTCAAATGTTACAATAGTGTTGCCTAACAACAAAATAGTGCACACATGCAAATCAGCTATGGGCGTTAGTTTTGCTGCAGGAACTACCGATGGTGCAGGCGCTTTTGATTTTCGACAAGGAGCGACAAAGTCAACGCCAGTTTGGAATATCGTTCGTAACTTCTTAAAGCGTCCAACACCAGAAATGGAAAAATGTCATCATCCAAAACCGATACTCGTTGCTACTGGGATTATGAAGAGGCCCTATGATTGGCAGCCACAGATAGTTCCGACTCAAATAGTACAAATAGGAAATATTGTTATAGTTGCGCTTCCAGGAGAATTTACAACAATGGCTGGAAGACGCATTCGCGAAACTGTTGAAGCAGAATTTAAACGATTAGCTCCGTCTCTAAAACCTCATGTTTTGCTTGCTGGTTTATCAAATGCATACTCTTCGTACATCACCACTTTCGAAGAGTACCAAGTTCAGCGATACGAAGGAGCTTCGACTGCTTATGGACCTTTCACAGAAGAAGCATACCGACAACAATACAGAATGTTAGCCGAAAAGCTTATAACGAAGCAAAAAATTAATCCAGGACCAAGTCCACCAGATCTTCTTGACCGTCAAATTTCTTTAAAGGCGGGAGTAATGTTTGACGGTGCGCCAAGAGGACGTCGTTTTGGCGAAGTACTTTATGATGTGAAGCCACATTATTATCCAGGAAACAATGTTTTCGCCACATTTATATCATCGAGTCCAAGAAACGATTTAAAGACGGAGAAAACTTTTTTAGCTATTGAATGGTTGAATCCTAAAACTAAGCAATGGGTTGTGGTTTCCAACGATGCGAACTGGGAAACAAAGTAAATCTGTGTTTATCGAATTTTTATTTATTTACAAATTGCTCTTAAAAAAGGTTTTTCTGGAATCGCACACAATTTCTTTTGGGTGAAAGTTTGGCAACCGTAGTATGGGAGATACCGAAGCATACTGAGAAAGGCATTTACAGAATTCGGATATTTGGAACGAGTAAAAATATTTTTCAAAAATTTTCTGATTACACTGGAGTTTCCAGTCCTTTCAAAGTCATGGCTCCTCTCCACAGTTGAATCGCTGTTTGTAGGAACTTTAATTCTAGTCTCCACTGAATTTATGACAAAATATACAAACGCACCAAAATCGTCAAATTATCTATCGTCAAAGTTAAAACTGAATTTATTGTTTCTCTGTTAATTGTTTTTATCTGAGAAATTGTATTAATAAATAAATTAATCATTGCTTGAACCAAGTCAGGTACATTCCGCACACGTATTTGCTAACCGATGGGCCAAATTCTCGGCATTTTGAGAGATCACAACTTTTCACCCGAAAGATTGGTAATGATGTTATAATAAGAGTGATCGGGAAACCGGTCGAGTTCAATGTAATCGTTTTCGCTGATTAATAATTTGTCCAACCACGTTACTAATTCCCCAAAAGTTGGTCTCTCTTTTGGGTCTTTGTCCCAACAGTAAAACATTATATTGTACACCTCTCGTCTGCAGTGATCTGGCTTTTCTAATCGATGACCTTCTCGAACTTTTTTCATCACTTCTCCTGCTGCAAGGCCAGGATAAGGAGTTGATCCTAAAGTAACGATTTCCCACATAAGAATTCCAAACGACCAAACATCTGATTTTGTTGTAAATAAGTTGTCGTAAAGAGATTCAATGGCCATCCATCTAATTGGCAATCGTCCCTGGAATGAAACAATTAATAGTCGCCGTTTCTAGATGATTATCATTAAGTTTTTACCTCTGATTTTCTTTCGTAAACATGGTTTGCGACAACATCTCTCGCAAAACCAAAATCTCCAATTTTGCACGTCTTATTATGTCCGATTAAAATGTTGCGCGCCGCTAAATCGCGATGAATAATCTATGAAGATAGAGGTTGATGTAATGGTTGCTGAAATGAGAGTGCGAAGAACTTACTCCTTTCGAAGAAATGTATTCCATTCCTTTGGCAACTTGGTAAGCGAAAGATGTGAGATCTTTCGAAGTGAGGTTTCCGAGTAGATTGCCGTAAAATCTTTCTGAACGACTTTCCCTCAAATATGTTTGCAATTTGCCGTAGGGTATATAATCCATTATAAGAAATATAGGTTCTCGCTCAGTGCAACATCCTAAAAGTGTGACCACATTCGGATGAGGATCTAAAATTTTCATAATTTCTATCTCAGTTTGCAAATCCTTTTTCTCTTTCTCAGAAGCGTTTTCTTTCAACGTTTTGACTGCGACTATTTGAGGTCCTTCGCTATTGCATATTTTAATCGCTTCGCACTTCCACACTTGCCCGAAACAGCCTTCTCCCAGAATTCCGAGAAACCGCAAGTGATGTCTCGGAAATTCCCACTTCGCATTGTCCGCTTTCAGCAAAGGAGGACAATTTGCTCCTTCAAAACGGGGTGGAAATTGAGGACTAAAAAAAGCGCCGTTGTATTCGGAATCGGTAAACTTTGAACTGATACTCGTTTCAATATTTTCCAAGTTTGTCTTTTGCGATAATGATTTGATGAGATTTTTTCTCGAATCGTGTTTTTTGTAAAGCGCGAGAAAGACAAGAGCCAAGATTAGAGCTAAAACGAGAATGAGCACGAACAACGCGAAAAGACTCAGCGTATCAAGTCCAAAGCTAATCCGATCTCTTGACTTCGATTGGTTTGCAGAGTCGCTTTTTCCGGGAGAGTGAAGCTCAATGCTATTCCCATCTCCTCCTGCTCCTCTGTCTGGTGCTGCGCTCGTCGAGGGTACAAATGTAGATGCAAATGCTGGATTTGAGTGTCTCGAGGCAATGGGATCGGCGGTCGCGGTGTGCGTAAAGTCCGATAAATTTGTCTTCGAAGTTGAGGAAGAGGAGGAGGTGGGGTAATGTGGTGCGGCTGACGCAAAAACGGTATTCTTCGGCCGTGATGGCGATATTGGTACATTGAAGGGAAGAAATGGACGGGGCCTGGCTGGTAATCCGGGGTAGGATGTATTATATGGTAGATCAAAGGCAGCCGAACCTGAGTGCTTCGTTTCAGTGTTCTCTGTTATCCGCACGTAAACTTCAATTTTAGCCTACGCACAAAACAATTAATTTTACGGCCGCAGTCGCGCTCAGATTACCGTTTGATGGCCATCGTACGCCGTGATGAACAGGTAATAATCGTTGCCTGCCTGTTTGTAAACAAAGAGTTGTTAACATTTTGCACATTCGACGAACGAAAAAGGAAAAAGTGAATATCGCTGATCGTGTTTACTGTATTTTGGTAGTTCTTTGGCGGATTTCACGACCTTTTTAAAGAAGTTCAGTTAAATAACGACTTTCAAAAGTACTTTTCGTGTGTTTCTGTAATAAACAAGACACGAAAGAAAGCCCTTAAAAGCATTGCTCCCGCGTATCCTGATCGCGAAAAACTTTCCCTAACAGTTCCCCACCGGTTGGCGGGAAAAAGTGATCCATTCTCGCCGAGGGTGCGTATCGGTATCATCGTTTCGTTCCCGGATCTCAGCAAATTGTTGCTTTTGATGCTGCTATTGTTACAGCTTTGAGCATATTTGGCACGAGCCGTGATCACGCCTTCCGATACGATAAACATCGTTTTCGGACGCGTGTACAGCATCGCTCCTCTCGCAAAAAATTTCGATTTGAGGAACTCATAATTCTTGGTTTAACGAAAAGGAGGGTAAATTAGAGTTTATCATTACATCGCTGTGAAATATGCTGTCGGGTGGTCACTTGTTTCAGAGGGTGCGATCACCGGCAAATCGCCTGCACATTAAATCTCACTATCTGACTCTCGATGCATACACTTTTGCGCTGAACTTTCGCTTCTCCGCAAACGAGATGAATTCGCATTCTAAGTTGCCTCTGCTTCAATGCAATGGGAACGAGCTATAGGTTGGGTATTAGAGCCTCGCAGGGTGTGGCTTAATCAACAGTTGTAATGCATTTGCTGGAATTTCGGCAACGGCCGAAAAGGGCAGGTAGAGGCCTTGAAGTGTCGACGAAAAGTTTGGGGCCAAAGTTGCGCGCAAATTACTCGCCCGAAATTGGCCAACTTTATGCAACAATCATTCGAAGGCCGAAAAGATAATAACTTTCGCTGGTAGTCGCCTAAATTATAATTACCGTTCGCTGGGTTCAGGAGTCGAAATCGAGATCACAAAAATGCTTCGCAAAAAAGCAAGCGCAGCGAAGAGCAAAGCAAATGGTTCGCTTACCTTTCCGTGCAAAGACTCCTTTAAAAATACGTCCCCAGATTTCGGGTTTATAGTAAAATAATTGGACCCGTCCAGAAAAAGACCCGCTTCGATGCCGTAAACGATCGAATCTCGATCCTCGTCTTTGGTGCGAACCGTCATCACGCGACTGCCTGCAATTTCGCCGTAATTAGTGTGGAATTATTCGGGTTTTGACGAAAGCAAAACGGCGACACTTCTTTTCAGTGTCTAAATGAGAGCATTTCGAATTATGATTCGGAGAAATGAAGCGAATGAGGCTTTAAGACATTGAACTTTAAAAAAAGTTTTATGAATACTGTGAAGGCGTAAACTTGAACAAGGATGTTTCAATGTTTGTTCTTATTTCGTTTCAATATAAAAAAATTCAACTGCATTCATTCATTTTAATGATGAAAATTGTTTGCGAATACATCTCGCGTGTGCCTTTCATTGCGCCACTGTTCTCGAATCATTTGCTTCTTGAAAGAAATTCCAGCGCGAAAAACTTTTCAAAACTACGATACACAACGAATGTGTATCGTTCAATGAACCTTTCGCTTGGTTGCTGAAGTGATAAAGAAGCTACCGAAGAGTAGAAACTCTAGTATTAAACACAAGGCAGTAATTGTCACGCTTTGCGATCGCAGAAGCAATGGCTTCATGAAAACAAAGCATTTTGCCTCCGGAACGCGCAACGAGCCGCGGGCGATTAGAAAACAGCGAAGAGGCTCAAGTATCAATTATATTTATAAACATTTGGAATTGAAAAGAAGCCATCTCGACGCTGTTCTCCGGCTGTGAAAGGTGTTGTGCGCGAATTCGCGCCCTAATTGCAAAATCACAAAGCGATCAATTAACAAAATGATCTCGATCTCAATCGCGCGAATATGGATCAATCACAAGGACGAGTTGTCACGCTTTTCGATGCAACAATGCGAGATGTAAACAGCACAATTCAAAAGCCTCAAAAAAGCTTCAAAAGATTGAATTGAGGCACTGAACTTAATTTATGGCGTTCGCTAAAATTTGCTTTCAAAGCGAACATTTATCGTACTCACCGACGGGTTCGTTCTCCGGAATAAGCCATTCTCTTTTGAAGTCAAAAACTGGAGGAGTATTTTGACGTCGAGGATATTCAAAGCCTGTCAAAATGCATTCATCTTTTAATCTTTCGTGTAATTTCAATGTTTGCGAAAAAGTGTAACGATTTTCATTCTTTCGCTTTGCTCATTATGCACTCGGCGTCGTGAAAGGTGTGAAGAGAAGCAAGAGATAAGAGACGTGGTTAAATGAGTGCAAATTTAGCGACACATTGCACATCGGAAAGTAAGTCAAAGAAGCATTAAGTTAAGCACCGAGTGTGGGAAAACACGATATGGTGATGAAAACATACGAACACAATACACACCTGGTATGAGCGAGAGGCGAGCATGAGAATCGCAGCGATTCGAAACTTACCTGAAGTAATTAAAGTCGCTATACACACAAAAAACGTGAGTTGAAGCCACGAAAACGATGAATTTGGCAGCATTTCGAAAATCGGTAACCAAATTCGGAAGTTGAACTCAACACAGAAGCAATGAACAAATCCGCAGTCGTTTTCATCCGTATCCGCGCGCGGCTCGCGGAACACGGAAAATTGCGAACGCGGAACGAGTGTAGATCACACACCGATCTCGATACAGTTTAAAGAAAAAAAAGATGCGCTGCTTCTCGAACGGAATGGTGGCGTGGAAGCGATAAAGAAGAGTGTGTCGCTGTTCGCGAACTTCGCTTCTTGAGACGGCAAACAAACCAGTCGCCGAAACAAGTATTCAGTCAGAGTTCTTCGGCGAAACGAACGAATCGAAAGAAGCAGGCCCCAACCACATTCTCGAGCAGAGTCTTCCTCCTCTTTAAGAGTTGTTCACTGTTAAGAAACGAAACCGCTTTTAAATTAGTTTGCCATTCATAACGCGCAAGAATCCAATACGAAACGCGTTTTCAAAAAACTAGGTTGGCTATTCTTACCTCACTTCGCATTGTCGTTCGGAAAGTTTTTTGTTTCAGGAAATAACCCTCGCGCCGATTGACACTGACTACATTTTGTTTACAATCACAAGACTCAACATTGCTCAAAGCCCACATATGCAAATCGCTTCGATCATGCTTTAGACGTACCTTGAATTTTGGTTCTAATTACGAGCCTTCGGCTCCTGAAATAAGGGCAACTCTTACTTCATATGCATTGCGCTCGTCTCCTCTTTTTAGCCACTTTTGTTTGAAAACGGTTCGAGCTTTCGCCGACATTAGACGCTTGTGCCTAACAGCTTTCATTGCTGAAAACATCATTCGTAAACATTAATTTTACAAACTCGCATCGAAACTTGTACGAAGTGACGGGAGAAATATTCATTTTTTAAATATTTCTCACGATTTTTAATTTCCGGTAGACATTTGCACCTTCAACTCGGTTCTTAACTCGAAAAGTCTAAAAAAACTGGTGCAATAAAGTTCTGTAGAAATTTCTTGCAAAAGCATCGATTTGCGCTTTCTCTTTGCCGACGTGTAATTTTTGTCGAGACGTAGCACTTAAAAAAAGGACTTAATGTTGAAAAAAAGCAAAGAACTAAAGTGTAGATGACATTTGCTAAAATTAAAGGTCTGCAACGAGATCAAGCGTGATTATGGTTCGTTCTAGGTCTCATTTTTGCCGAGCTTGGTCGGTTTTATGTCGCCTAAAGGATAAAATGACATTTTAGTATCGCTCGTTTCGTTTAAAATTCAACGAGTTGTTTGCAGTTTTGCATTTCAGTTTAAAAATCTTGCTCACCACCGCTAGCTTATAATCTCAAAGTAATTTTCAAAATAATTTAAATTCGATTTTTTTAATCCACAAATAAACCATAACAAGCTTAACATGCTTAATGAACTTGATTACTTTTACGCTTTAAAGCGGCATATTTGTTAATTGCCATTAATGTCGATAATTAAAATGCGCGGTCATGCCATTCTCGCGGCTTACAACCAAAGTAAATACGTTTTTGTGTGTTTTTTTATCGAGTATATTTCTCGTACTCGCCAGCGATATGAGACGAATGGAGAAAAACAAATAATCGCAATTTCGCTGCATTCCTCTCGTAAGAACTTCGGGCACAGAACGGCATCTTCTAAATAGCGCATGATGAATGAGTTTGCTACTCCCACCTAACAAAATGCATCGTCGAGTGAATGTTGCTTAATGAAGTTTGATTTTGTGATGAGATGCAAGGCTTAATATGATGAAAATAAAGAAAAACGAAGGAAGGAAAAAAAAGATAAACATAAACATCAGAGCCTCTATGAACCACGTTGTAACAAGCATCACGATTTGAGAACGAAACATTAATTTTAATAATGTGCGATTATTTGCATAATATGTTATCATTTAAATTTGTTATCGCGCTTATATGTGATGCTATCATGCTGTTAAAAATTATTTTCAAAACCAAAGATACATTTTTAAGAGTTTATAAACAAGTTCTTTGTTTTTCTTAGATGTTTACTTTTGTCTAAATTGAGCAATGATTGCTTCGCTTCATTACTTCTTTACCAAATATTTTCAACTGAAAAGTTTTCGAAATCATCCTCTCATAGAGTTATCATTGTTTCTAAAACTTAGAAAATTGCTTTTTGAAATTATGAGTAAAAAAACAAAAATCAAAACTTCGAAGTCATCTCGTAATCTCAATTTTGAAGGTTTAGATTTTTTTGACATTAACATGTTTTTGTAAAGCTTTGAATTATGATTATGAAACCATTTTGAGCATCGATAGAAGTTGTAAATCTTTTGCTTCACTTAACCAAAAAAGTAAAAAATACGAAATCACGTTGAAAAACAAATTTTCATTCATCCATTGTGGCCATTATCAGAGAATGTGGTAAATAACGTGTGGCGTCATATTTCGAAAAAAAGTTTTGATAGTAAAATGTGGTTATTAAATCAAACATCACATCATTTGATATGAATAAAACCTGTCCAAATTGAACTTGCACAAAAGTTTGATGTTTAATAATTTTTTATCACCACTCTGATTAAAGAAACCTCAAATATATCTATCAGATATACATAAAAAACTTAATGATCAAATAATTGTAAAGTTCCTGAACAAATAGAATCGTTTATTCATTTTAAAAGTTTAATTTTTTTCAGCGCTTGTCAGCAAAAGTCATAAGAATGTCATCGCACGAATAATATTGCATATGACTATTATTAATAGTCATAGAAAATTACCTTAATATAAGATTTACATTAGATGATACAATTTGTGATTTAATTTTGAGCCCAATGTTTAAATCCAAAATATAATTTCGATTTTTAAGAAATTTATTTTATTTTTCTCCATTATAATTTCTTTTGATTATTAAACAACGAAGAATTTTTTTAAATTCTCGATAAAATGATAGTTCCTGATAAAATCACAAAGAGCTAGAAAAATAAAGAATTTTTAATAATATTGCGATATTGAAAAAAAAATTTCTATGGATTCTCTTAAAGTTTATTTAGATTTCAATTTGAAACACAAGGCGCATGAGATGAGTGATCTTTAAATTTAAACTACAAAAAACGTTTGGATAGATTTAAATTTTAAAATCGAGCGCAAAACAATTAAACAAAAAATGGCAAAAATTTAGCCTTTTAACACTCCTTTAGGAATTAAGACAAGTAAAATAGTTTTTGGTTCAATGAAACTTAACATGTAGATAGAAATTTATGAGTGCATTAAGAATTGCCCTCATCATAGATGCGAACTTTGCGCGTGAAGAAAGTTATTCGCATACAAATGCAGAAAAAAAATTGTTTTTGCAATTACGGGCCGAAATGAATCTCACATCTAGCATATAAACAGTTTTATTATTTAAAACAAATCATATAAAAATCAAGATTTTGGCCCGCAATCGAAAAAGCAAAATTTTTACCATAGACTCATTGTGCAGGTTTGCGCACGAATAACTTGCTTCATGCCAAAGTTCGCATCTATGATGAGGGTGATTCTTAATGCACGCATAAAGTTCTATCTACATACGAACTACTAAGTACCTCCTAGTTGTAAGTTTCATTGAAATCGGAAGCTGGCTAAAAATGCATTTTACTCGTGAGACTTTAATTCTTATCCCCAAACTCAAACAATCTCACATCTTATTAGCTCTTAAGTATTCGTAGATAAAACGAGATTAATTCGCCGTCCGCTGTAAACACAAAACTATTTTGAAATATTCAAAATCAGCAAAGTCTCTAGACTATTTCACACCAACTTGCTTGCTCTATTTATTTGCAATTAACTGTAAGATAATTTGAGTTTTTGAGTTTTATTTTTCTGGTAGAAATATGCAGTAATCTAAAGAATGTGTCACTACATAGTTCTCATAAGATATCGGCATTTATAAATTGAGATTATAATAATGATCGATTTATTGCAAATCTTTGTCGAATTATTGCTTTTCTACTGCGCAAAGTGAGGTTTTTAATCGAAATAATAACGAAAATCATTATGAAATCATTTTCAAATTCAAACTGACTAAACTTGAACAATTATAAAAGATTCGTTTATTAATCATATGCAATTTTAGGTGTACAATAGTATTTTGATTGCATCGTTCAGAAGCCAGCGCAAGGTTGTGAAAGAAGCCGTATTCATATTGTCTTTTTAAGTAATTTGTGCTTCGATACTAAACGCTGTTCATCTGAGGTAAATTATCCTTTTTTGAAAGCTAAAAAATATTTTTTAAAAAACTATGTCGAAAACAGTATTAAAATTGGGAACTATTCAACAATTATCAAGAAACAATATTAAGAATTCACAAACAATACTACGAATTTATTTCCAATAATTTAGTTAAGAGTTTGAATAAACTTAAAAGGACTTATTTATCGATACCATTTATTGATACCATTTCAAATTGACAACATCCCTTTCTCGGGAAAGGAAATGCCAACCAAGAATTGGGAAGGTGCCAATATGATGAATCTCTATTGATGTATTTACAGGAATATGCGGAATATTGCGCTTTACATTGCTGTACAACTATCATCCCCAATTGGAGAGTCTTTGGGACAACTGGTGGAGCTGAATGCAAGAAGGCGTTTTAAGACCTTTCGCTCTTTCTTCGAGGTCTTGATCTCCATAACTACGAGCTTTAAAAAGTAGACCTTCCTCTAAAATAAATAAAAAAAAAACAAACTTTATATTATAAGAGGTGAAAATGTAAAAACATACTGTAACTTCGCTCTCTATAACAAGAAGTCCGTAAATTAGTGATAAAATCATCCTCAACTTCTGCCTCGATTCGATGCAAGCTTCCTTTATAATTGCTAAGAAAATTTTCTTTTACATAATATGGAATTTTAAGGTTTTCCGTTTTTCTTTCAAAAACGTATTTACTGTGAAAGAAAGTGATTAGATTTAAGCAACGAGAGATTCGATTCTTACTGAGTTCGACTTAAACTATAAGGCGGTTCTGAAACGAAGAATGAACTCAACAATGATAGACAAAGTAACACTAATACAGGCATCATTTGTAGGAGTACATTGTATCCGCTGGGTTCATTCTGATTCTGACTGTTTTGATTCCGATAGTGAGCTTCTTGATACCTATTTCCACGACGTACATAAACACTGCCACTTGGAAAGCCTCCTCCGAAAAACATGTTGAATATTTCTTCGGCTGATATATCGCCTTCAAAGCCTCGTGTATAATCGTAATAATGTCCATCGTCAGAATAGAAGCTGTTTCGATGTCTTCTAGCTTGTTGCTGCTCTTCACTACCGTACAAATCATACTGTTTGCGCTTTTGAGGATCACTTAACACAGCGAAGGCATTGCCTATTGCTTTGAAGGCATCCGATGCTCCCGGAGCCTTGTTTTTATCCGGATGGAATTGAAGAGCTAACTTCCTATACTGTTTTTTCAATTCAGAATCACCGCTATCTTTGCTCACGCCAAGAATTTCATAGTAATCTTTACATTTTTTAATCCTTCTCACAGCATCCACTTGTTCCTGAGTGTATTCACATGAATTACTTCTTGAACATGATGCATTGAACTCAGTATGGCTTTTTCGTCGAGTAAACACAGTCTCTTCGATGGTCTCGGCTTTCGTCGAATGAGTGTCACTCGCTTTTTTCCCGTTTCTCTCTTCTTTCTCTTCGCAGTGTTCATTTTTAGGACCATTCGTTGTTTGCTCCAATCTCTCGATCAGTTCTGCAATAAACATATCAAGTTTAGAAGCGAATTTACAACGAGTGTTTGAAAAAGCGAAAAAAGGCAAGAATGAAATGAATCGATGCGTGAATTGACATTTGCCGACAATCGAACGAAACGAACCTTTCGCTTTTTGCGACGGATACAAACGCTGCGCTTTTTGTAAATACTTCAACGCCTTCTCGAAATCGCCGTCAGTCAAGAATTTGATCGCGAGTGAAACGCAGCGCTCACTTTCGTCTTTGTTGCCGTCCATTTAATCGACTCTCGATATCTAATTTCACAAATTTCGTCAAAATTGTGTTTAACGCGACGTCACGCAATGAACGCTTCTCATCGCTCGCGGGGCGCTCTGCTCATTGCATCCTTGCTTCGACTCGTCTCATCACTCGCTGTTTTGCTGCAATCTTCGTTTCGACTTTTGACGCTTTTATTTTCTCCTTTTCATCATTCCATTTTGAAAATTGAATACAGACTTGACTTTGACTGCTAAACCATGGCATAAAGCGATCGTTCACATCATCGTAATCGTACACTACGCTCGTTTGTTTAAGTTTTAATTTGTTTAAGATTAGAAATTAATTCATATCACAATTGAATTAATTCAATCCGAACGTGCTCATCGCATTTTTTAAATTCTTTAATATCTCTTAAGTTTATCAGCTGTAAGAGGCACTTTAATGGGTCGCTAATTCATGTTTAATCAAAATCGACTTACAAACTTAAGTTGTTAAAAGAAAAACACTTTCGAAAGACATCTTCAAAATAAACTCATTAAATTATCAACAGAAAATATTTTTCGCTTTCAAACTTTAAAAAATTGCATATAAACACTTTTAATTCATGAAAACGATTGAGTGAAAATCACTGCAAGCCAATGTTAAACATCAACAGTTGCATCGACACGCTAAGAGGAATTTCAGAAGCTACATATTTTTTAAGAATTCGATAGATAGAATCATCCAAAATTAGTTAATTCAATTATATCAAGTAATGAATCTTAAAACAGCGCATTGTAATGAAAAAGAATTGATTGCTCTTTCAATCTTTGGAAGAAATCAATTGCGTAAATTAAATAAAAACTATCTTTCGCTTTTGATTTCATACAAGACCCAACCGGTGCTCGAATTGAAGTATTTTTGATAAATAAACTCATTTCTTAGAAGCGATCGAGAGGTAAATAGGTTCATTGCTTTCTCTCTCTCTCTCTCTCCCTTATCAAGAAGTTAATTCCTGTTTGATATTTAAATTAAAACTTTCAATTACCATCGTTTAATTTATTCTAATTCACACTATGAAGATAGTAGAAATTCTTATAGGAGAATCATATGATAGTTCCAGGGCCAAGTAGCTTTTTAGATAAAAAAAAAGCTGTTCGAACATACTCCAAATCATTTCATTTATCTCATAAATCGTTTTTTCATTTAAGGGAATTTCTAAGCTTTTTCAATTTACAATTTAAAAAAAAAACTTGCGTTGAATTAGAACAAAATAAAGAAATTTTAAAAATTTAATCTTTGACATTGTGAAATGTTTGAACATAAGTAAAAAATTTAAATGCGCTTGCCATTATCTTACGATTCTTGCGATATTCTTGCGATAGCGTTTACCACTTGTTACTCAACGTTTTTTTTTGTGTGTTCATTCATTTAAATAACTTTTTAACTTTAACTTTTTCCTATCGTTTAAGAATAAATATCAAATATTAAAAATAGTAATCAATAAAAATTTAATTTTTAAACGAAAAAAAAATTGTTTATTTAAATTAATATAAACGCTTTTTTCGTTTCACACAATAAAATCCTTTTACAGTTCAAAGTCAAAAGTTTTCGATTGTTGGTTCAAGTTTCATCAAAACATTGATACATTGATATCAACTTGATATTATCAAGTAACAAAGTAGAAAATCGAGTTTTTCATTAATTTTTACATATAATAAATAAGCACATAATGATGCTAATATTATTTGCACCTTGCTTAATTAAGCATGTCTTTTCCCTCTGGTTAAATCTAGGAGACAAAATTGTTTTTTTTTACTCTTTCTACAGTGCTGGCGAAAAAATTTAGCTATTGTTCTCTATTCAAAACAGGATAGTGAGTTAAACCTAGTGAAAATCAATTGAATAGATTTATTAAGAAAGGGCTTATCCAAAAAAAGTATTTACATTGTTGAATAAACCCTTTCTTAATAAATCTATTCAATTGAGATTTAGACTCATAATGGAAAAAAAACAGAAATTTTCGCCATAGACTTCGCGAATAACGTGCTTCACGCGCAATGTCGCACCTATGATCGGATAATTACAATTGCTGTGTTTGTCGCTAAAAATTGTTTATAGCGAAGGTGAAAATTTCCATTTCAGCTTAGAGTATACAAAAAAAAATTAACATGGTTACGAATGGTTTTAATTTAAATTTTTTTTTCTGTAAAATTTTTTCTTAAACACTTCATGGAGCACTTTAACTAATCTTTATCATTGTTGTCGAGCTTAGAATTTTCAATAGTAAACGAAAAAATTCATAAGCTTTGAGTTTTTTTTCTTTTTTTTTGATCACTTTTTCATTCACGTTTTACAATCATTGTATTTGAAATTGAAACGATAAGTGAATGCGGAAAGTTGAGAGTTGCCATCGAGCATTTAACGGATGAATGTAAGATGAATAGCAGGATAAAAGCAACGTTCCACTCACTGTTTGTGTGGCGAAAATTGAATCGATCGTTTTGAGAGCAGAAACAAATTTTTGATTGACTACAGACCTAATTTGACATAATACCTTAATAATAATAATGCAATTTGAATGCGCAAATAGTAAAATATTTTTGAATGTTCATTTTTATGAAAGGAAGAATAGAGTCCAACCGCGATCAAAGTGAATCTGGCGAGAAGTATACCATTTTTAACGCTTCGAATGAGAACAGTTTCGAACAGCGGGAAAACGCTTTTTGTCCTTTTGCTTGTCTGACCACAGGTGGCTGCGGAGGAAGTCGTCCAACGGAGATACAAAACACTTTTACAGTCTTTCATTATTTTTTGTGTACGAATATCGATGTTCAAGACAAGTTACAACTATAATTAAAGCGAGTAACGGGCGAAGAGCCAGTACAACTCGTATGGATAACCTCAATCCGTCATTTAATCCACAGAAGTAAAACAATACAAAGCGATTTCGACCGCCGATCTACACTCAACTGTGGCCTCAATTAGAAGCTTGAAGCGTAAACAAAGTCCAAAAGTTTTTTTTAGTCTGTTCGTACGATCGCTTGAAAAACAATTTTAGAAACTTGAGAGGAAGTTCACAAAAGGCGACTATCTTCGAAGACTTATATTTCATCCTTTCGCTCAGATATAAGTGATAGAGACGAACGCTGTTGGCGCTCGACATTCGCCTCTTTTAGAGAAAAGCGAGATCTTTGAGACAATGTGTACTTTTGCAGCGAACTTAGAACGAGGCGAAGAAGTTCTTCGCGTTCATTACTAACGAATTTTTCGATCGCCGAAAAAGCAGCCTTTTTGTCTCGGCATTGTTTGCCAAAATTTAATGAATGCTTTTTATGCGAAGTGAATGATAATTGCAAAGACGCTGATGAAGTGCAAAACATGGCCAATTTAGTGTGCAACTGTAATTGGGTACAATTGAAGTTTATTTTTGTACTCGACGAGCGCCCTGTAATCGCGATTTATTCGCAATAAGTTTAATCCTCCGTATTTACATAAACAATCTTTTGTTTTCTCGAATCAAAAATTGAATTTTCATTTTTATTCTCACGCTTTCACTGTCGATCGATTATTTATGGCAAAAAGTGAAGAGGAAAGAAGAAACACACAATTCACAATGGCAAAAATGAATCGTCGAATTCATGTAATTTAAAACAAAAAAATGCAAAAAGTGAAAATGAAAACTTTTATTGCTTAATAAAGCTAAATTAGATTGTTTTTTCGTTCAATAACCTGCCATTTGTTAGTTTTTGCGTTTCGAAACAAATTGCATTCGAGCTCGAGTTTTTAACAACATTTTAACAACTGACCACGGCGTTTTCTTTTTAAAAACGCTCTCTCTCCATCTCTCCACTCGCTTTAAATCAGCCAATTTTAGGCATTTGTTAGTGTAGGAGTCAATTAACAAACAGAGGCCACCTACAAAGTGTAATCATTTCCGTTGCTTTGGTCTTACAAATAATTACGGAGCACTTGGTTGGACAAAAACCGACTGCGGTTTTTGCAGTTCGTGTAACCGGGTTATTACTTTGTTTCGATTTCTTTGTAAAGTTTTTCGCATCCATTCTTTTCTTAAGCTAATTGAGAAGGAAGAGCACATTTTCAATGGCCATTTGCTCTGTGTCTAGAAAACAAAATGAAGGCCAAAAGTACGTTGAACCAAAATTCGGCTAATCTTATTGCCCGTTCGATTTAATTGAATTCTGTTTCTAACGGTCATTTCGAGCCGCTATTTGACAGAATCTCGATGTTATGCTCGAAATTGGTGCTTAAACAAGTGTTAATGTAACGTGAAAGCTTTTTTCTTATCGCTATAATCGACAATTCGTAACGCTTCTTCTCGCCTAAATTTAAAAACCTTTTCATCAGCAACTGTCGATCAGAAACGACGCTTTCATAAGTTTTACGTAATTACAAAGTTTTCACTTTGAAACTTTGTTTTCAGTTAACGTTCACTTCTAGTCACTTACCAAGCGCATAGTCTTCAAATATAAGTTCAGTTTTAAACAGAGCGAAATAAAGGCCCGATGTTCAGAGGTGAAAAGACTGACACTTTTATTAACTTGTCGATTTTTTTATTCTGCTTCACGGATTCGCGGATTAGCTTTTAGAAAATTTGGGTTCAAGCAAGAAGCGCGTGAAAATTGTTATTTAATTTTCAATTTTAAGCGGTAAGCATGTTTCGGTGTTATAGACTTAAACAAACTTTAAAAATAAAAAAATTTTTTCTCTACTCTCATTCAGAGTTTAACCAAAAGCTGCATAAGCTTTTGTTCGCGAACAACGCAGCGAAAAGAGTGAATTTAGCCTCACACAAATTCACAAACGATAAGTTGGCCAAATTTTTTTTTTCTATTCAAAGCGTTTCACGCCTTGATAGAAAATAACGACTCAAAAAAGTTGAAAACAAAACTGTTTTCGGAGGTGTTAAAATGTAATTACCACCCCTATGGAAGCGAAGCACACTTTTGCGAGCAACGCTATGAGGTGAATAGGAGCGGCTATCCGGTAAAGGCTACCGTATTATACTCAAATAAGTTGAACATGCAATTGTTGGTCATTAGATGTGCGAATTGCCGTAACTGTGAGAATTATCGAAGTTTTTTTTACACCGACAAGCGATCAGAAAACACTAAACAGAAAGAGAATAAATATTTTTGCTTACGGCGTTTCGTGAAATTTTTTTTCGTTTCACTCGCATTCATAAGCGACGCTTTTCAACAGGCGTATTTGTGTCGAAAAATGTGTTTCAACTCTTCGCACACTGACTTTCGAATCACTTTTTAAACTGCTTTCATCCTCCGAAAATTGAATTCACTTTCTTCCGTCAATCAGAACAAATCAAATGATCGTAAAAAAAAATTTCACATCTTCTTGATGAAAAAAATGTTTAACAATCATCGAAAATTATTCGAAATTCGTTTGACTCAATTTTCGCTGAATAAAGAGCAAATTTTGCACTTTATTCCAATTCGATGATTCTGATCGCTCGGTCAGCAGATAAATTGTACAAGTCTAAACTTGATCGATGGTTACTTTCTTCTATTGCATTCGATCGCGAATTGCAGCGCTGCCAAAATGTATTTGAAGTGAAATAAGCAATTTCGCTTTCACTTTCGAGCTCATAGATCATTTTTGTGTATAACATAAAAATTGTTTGTTGACAGAATATTAAAACTAATGAAGATATTTTCGCAGTAATTGTCTTTGAAAGTGATCTATGTTCGCAAAGAAAGTGCTTCGATTTGTATTCAAGTGAATGGAGAGTATTTTAAAGAAGCGACTTACTATATTTAGAGTCCGTTAATGGAATTTTCGTGTTCCTCTAGAATCGATAAAGTTAATAAGCTTTTGCTTTGCAGAGAGTCGAACGCCGAGTGTGTCGGTCAGTGAAGTTTATCGTCTGAACACTGTGTTTGACATGAAAAGTATACGCGAATAAGTTTGTTGCCAGAGAAAAAAAAATAATTGCGACTTGAATTGAATTGTGCAGTTTCATTATTTAATCACAATCGAAGCACTTTTCTCTCTGTGTGCTCGCTCTGTATTCTCTCTCGATATTGAAGGCCGAAAAAAAATTGTAAAGCACTGTGAAGACATTCATTTTCGCATAACAACAATCCCACCTTTTGCTTTTCTTACTGCAATCGATGTTCACAAAAGAATTATTTGCTCGAAATCAACGACTGCAGACGTTTTATGATTTTCTTTGCTTTCACTTTTTTTGCACTAGCTTCGAAAGAAGCGAATGCTTGTATACCTGCTAGAGAGCAAAACTATTTATAGGTCGCTGCGCTGCTTTTCATCCACCTTAATTGCGAATTCTTACAAAAATTAAATTTTTATTGACGATTGAGCGAACAAATTTTTATGAACAAATATTTTTATAAAGGAACTTATAGATAATGAGCGCTTACAAACAAGTTGCGTATTTACAGAAATTAATGAAATTTAGACAGAGCCGTGTTTGTGATTTTGAATCGAATCTGCGTTAAGTAAATCGCACAATGCGTTTATGTAACTTTGAGCCATTTGCAGCGTTTCGTATTTCGACAGTTTCCTGTCGTTGTCGAACGAAGGAACAACTTCTCGCAATCGATCGAACGCGATGTTTAAACTATGCATTCGTCGTCTTTCTCTCGCATTCGCCGCTAAACGCCTCTTCTTCACGATTAGTCCAGAAATTGGAACTCTTTCTTGCTTCCGCTTAACACCTTTCAAGCCGCTGTCCACATTTCGATTACTCTTTGCGCGAGTTTTTTTCATCTTTCGATTTTGATTCCTTCTCTTGAGCTCTGCTTTACTTTCTTGCAAATTGTGAACACAATTCCAAGTTTCGCTTCCATCACTTTCCTGTTCTTCATTAATCCTTTTACTTAAGGCGAGAAACAGCTTTTCTCCCGTTTCCACGCTTTTAGATGAGATGGATGATGATGTGAGGGGTGAAGCTTCTCTTTTAGGACAGTTAAAGCCATTGTAAGAGATGCTATCGAAGAGATCGGGAGTGGACGATGGCGTGAGATAAGAAGAGTTGCCTTCTAAGCATCTGTAATTGGAAGTATTTTGCGGCTCGGAAGCTGAAGAGTCACAGTCGATGGACGGATTCGAGAAAAGTTTTTCCATTTCACGATCAGGTGAGAGAGGTGATAAGACACAGTTGAGCTGGGAGCTGAGCGATCCTCTAAGCATTATCACTTTGGCAACACTATTTGGAGCAATATTGAGCTATAATCGCATAATGTGTGATCCGCAAAGCAGCTATGGCCAAAATGCTGTGTGAAGCGAAGCTTCAAACACACCTTTTATAGCGCGATTCCTTGGCTGCAAAGAGACAAGGAGGAGCTCGGGTCTACTGAACTTCTCATCATTATCTTGTCAGTAGTGAGGCGGCAACGAATCCACGTGCTTTACCTTAAGGGCAGCTTTCGGTTTGTTTTCAATCGTAAAGATGCGGTCTTCTTTTGTGATACGTTCGGTGGACATTAACTCAACCATTTTTTCGGTCGCTTCGAGAAAGCGAAAGTTGAACGGCGAAGAAGTTCCGCGCACCGACCATCGATCGAAACGAAGCTATAGTTTCGCAATAAATCACAAATTTTCATTTTTACTTCGCTCGGCGAACGCAACTCAACACTAACCATTAAATTAGTTGCTTTGTTGATTTTTTGACGCTGAACTTAAATCAAGCACAACTCTCATTTCAACCCTTCCCTAGCCATAATTCAAAAGCGAAGAAACAGTTCAACTTTACGACTGCCGTGTTCCGTTATTCGATGAATACTTGACAATAAAATTATGAGCACTTCTTTTCAAAACTTAATTGAGATCGTTGCCCACAAACGACTACCTTCGCTGGGGCTTTTCTTCGCGAAGTGCAAATTTTGACAATTCGCTTACAGACGAATCGAATGAATATTCATTACGCTTTAAACAAAAGTGTGCGATTCTTTCTCGCTTTTCGCCCGCTTTTTTCTTTCGCCTTTCTTTTAATGAGTTTCGCCTCGAATATTGAAATGAAACATATTTTCGCTGTTTTTTCCGTAAAAGTAAGCGATATGTTTGATGAATGACTGTGGAAAACGATCGGAACGCAACAAAGAGCTAAAAAGAGGTACCAAAAACACGCTTGAAGCAACGCAGTGAAATTTTCTCATCTATTCGCACTCCATTCTGATGATAGACAATTCATAATTTCGCCGAAGATGCATTCTTCCGTCGCTTAGCTTGTCTTTGTGCTCGCTTCCTTTTAAAACCCTTTCCTCTCCATTGTTGACCGCAACGAATATGTTGTTATTTGATGCTAATAACCTATTCAAAATAATAAAAGCATACATAATGTCGAAAATGAAAATGAGAATAGACAAACTGTGCATAAAAATTGTTATGACAGTTTTGAACATGCGTTGGGCGTTGGATTAAAAGTAGCCACTATTTAGCCGAATTATGCTCATCTTTTTGCGTTTTAAAGCGTGCTTTCAATTGAACTTTAAGCCAAATTGTTCTAAAAGCAATGCTACACGAGAGGGCATTATGCAAACTGAGTTTGTACAAACCGCGGGGAGCTTAGCATTGAATTCCGAAAGTGAAATTAATACATCGCAATTGATGGATGATTGCATCTCGACCCTCGAACTGAAAACATTTCGACAAAAGTGAAAGTAGAAAACGACGAAAGCGTTCACAAAAGACTTTATGGCTTTGTGTCTTTTTTTCAAAACAAGATTGTGAAAACAAGAGGCGAAGAGCGAACTTTTTCGAATGCGACTCTCGAAAAGAAAAGGATATCATTCTCACAGGCGTTAGTTTGTGTTGTGAGGTTTGCTTCGCAGTTACTTCGGACGGAAATGCCGAAAGCTTCTTAAAAAGTAGGCAATTTTAACCGCAAAATATAATGAAAGTTTCGGCTTTTTCGTTTTGTGACACTTCGCTGAATTTTTCGCTCGCTTATAGTTACATTGAAATTGGTCAGCAGTTGCTTTTTATATCAATTTAAAGTGCTAATTACTCTTTTTTTTTAATTAGCATGAGCGCCTGGTGTACGAATGCGATAACAATCGAAGAAGTCGATAGTGCGAAATTTGGAAAGCAAAAGTTTTCGTAGAATTTCGGCAAAAAAAGTTGTTCACTGATTAGGAAGAAATCCTATAAAAAAAGTAGTCACGAGTCAGTAATTCACGAAAATATGTTTTGTTTTTGAATCCACAATAAAATTTAAAGCTTAAACTAATTTAGAACGTTGCCGGTTCGCAGGAGCTCAATTTATGAAATTTGATTATGATAATAGCAGTGTTTAAGCTGTCATTGCGATATTGTCTCTTTAATTCTGCTCGCTTTCTGAGAATGCATCATTGCTGCCTAACGAAAAACTATCGCGTTGAGACAAAAGGTGAGCGCGCAATCGAAGCATAAAAGTTAGATAGATGCTGTCGTCTCGAAAGTGGCCATCGTAACCTGCAATCAGCGGACGCGTTCAAGCTTAGCGGCCCTCTCATGCAATACTTTCACCTTTTTTCTTTTGCTCTTTAATGACATCGAGTCGACTTTAAGAAACTAATGTTTCTTAACTCGACGCACGTGTCACTGTTAAAGCTTTTCTTACATCACGAGCCAAAGTCTAAATATCGTTAACTTACGGTGTCTCCCTTCTCTTACTCTCTCTCGCTCATTCTGTCGATTGTCTGTTAAAAAAGGCCGCGAATCAAATTGCTGCCACTCGTCTGCGCTTGAAATTCAAGTAATATTTGCGTTTCGCTCATCTGCGCACTGCATAATTGGCTAGTCGAGTGGCGAACGGCAAAAAGGATTAGAGCGATCTGAGGCAGCGATCGCGTATCGTGCCCATCGATCAGTGAGAGATGTGAACGGTAGACAACGAGTGGCGTTAATTTGCATTTTTGCCCGCTCTTCGAAGCGTCGAAACCATAGCCTATTTCAGTCTTTAAAACAACTGTTGAAAAAAAAGAGAAGAGCGAACGTTAAAATTGCTTTTGAATTTCACACTTTTACAGCTTTAAAATGGTTTGCGAAAAACTAAACAACTACCGATACTCTTCTAGGAGTGGCTTTTTTCTAGAAATGAGGCTCAGCGAACTGACGCGGCGCGGACAACTGAGACTATTTTTCTCGCTTCTCATTAGCTAAGGGAGTTCACTATTTGAAATTGTCGCATAATAAAGCGATAATAGGCAATGAGTAGAGAAAACCTTTTTTTTATGGACAGTAAATTGAGAAATACCGAAATGCAATTCATTCATTCGTCTATCGTCTCTTGCGAGCGCAGTTGCCGCACAACCCGAAGGGAATACGGGCTTTTATTTTGAGGATTTGCTGAAAACTTAAAGCAAACGAACGTTAGGCAATGCATAATTCAACAATCATTATAGCACATCTAATAACACCTTCGTTTTTTCGGCAAACTTTCTCGCATTCAAAATATTGTTCGAAGCCATGTTTCGAATAAGCGAATTATATTTATTAATAGCACGCGAGCGAACGAGAAACAAAAAAACTTTCTCAGAAACTAATGTAAATTCGAAGAGAGTGAAGAAAAAATTTCTGAGCTGCTGTTGAGACCGCGATTCGCGCAACTCTTAAATAAATCGGCGAGTTAACTTTTACTTTTGTTCACAAAGTGCAAATGAGAAAAACGCTAAACTATTCGCACTCTTCTTTCGCTAACCATTTTCTTCTTTTAAAGAAACATTTTCAAACGTGAAAACAAGAAAAAAGCGCTGCTCACAAGAATTCTTTATTGACATTGAAAAAAGTATACGAACGGCAATTAGCTGCTGTTCGCGAGTGTTTTATGACATTAATTTATGTTAATAACAGAGAAAATGATAAAAATTTTGACGCTTAAATAGACTCGTAAGCGCAACCACAGTTCGCATTCATTTCCGTAAACTAAATTCGTGTTTGATGAGAAGAAGGAAATCAATCGCAATGCAAAGTGGATGTTGTAAAATGTGATAGTCACGTTGACGGCCGCCCATTCATTGCTTCTTACAAGTCCAAATGCGTGTGGCAGTAATCGAGTTTAAAAAAGCACGATAAAATTCAATTTGTTTCTCCGTTTTAAGCGCCGATCGAGAGTCTGACTTTAAAAAATGTTTTTTTCTGTTTTAAAAAGTAAAAAATAGCGAGAAACAAAGGCACCCGTTTTCTAGCCTATAATGTTGTTGTTGTTTGGCAAAACTCGCAAACAAACGGTACCACGAGCTGGTATATCGCTTCTTCTCTCACTCGGCTGTAATTTGGATCGAATTTGCACTCTTCTTCTGCAACATTGAGCTCAAAGGCGCTTTCGAAATTACAATTCTTTGAATGTTATTATCGAAGCAATCGTCTCACAGGTACCGACATTTTTTAAGCAAAAGCTTTTCTTTCATAAAATCGCTGCGAAGAAACAACAACATACAACCGCAATACAAGAAATGTTTTTGTTTTGTCACAAGGTCCATTGTTTGACTGCGAGTGTAGCGTGTAATCGAATGAATTCGATTGCTGATCGCTATTGAAAAAAGAGAGCAAAATCATAGAAAACTATCATCAAACGCTTAATTAATGTTTTATGTACAAATGAGGTGAAGCTGTTTGCGAAGCAAGTGCCGTCAAGCTGAAAACTAATACCGCACCATAATAATAAAGTGTCCGAGCTAATATGCGGTGTTCTCGCGCGACGAAACATTGCGAAATCAACGGAAACACAATTAGAACCAATTTGCATTCGCGGTTTGCGGAGAGCACTTCGTAGAAGCAAGTAAATGAACAATTCTTTGAAGTATGCGATCAGCTTTTGCGGTGAATATTCAAAAAAGTTTTTGATAATGATCGATTCAAAGTCTAATGATGTTTTGTTAATTGATTTCGGATCGAAGTCACACTTTTATGCTTGCATCAAATCTCGCTGATCGACAAATGAAAGAAGCGTTTACATTGGCCGTCTTCGAATAGAAGCCCTCTAATTTAGATCTTAACTTTCGGACACTTCGAAAAAGTTTTAACATTTAGATCACGTCTCGAGATTGAAAACATGTCTGAAATTGTTCAATTACACCGCGTTTGGAGTAAGAAGCATTAATGGAAAGAAGTAATGGAATTAAGCAAGTGAAATGTTTCAAAATACTTGCACTCGCCATTCATTGCGAGTACAATTGTTGTTCGCATTGCATGCAAAGGAAATACATTGAAACCAAGGCAAGAAGAACGGTTACGCTTCTGTTTCGGGCATTCGTTTTTTTGTTTTCGCAGAGCGAAAACAAGGTACAAATAGAGAATCACTGTTAACGCTTCCTTAATTCACTTTTATTGGCGAAAATAAACTCTATCATTAACAAGAATCCCGATTCGATGCCACCGTGGTTCAGAAAAGAGCGACGGGCAAAGTTTGGCACCGAGCACTTGGGAGGTATTTTGAGCAGCTATCTGGTGGAGGTATGCAACCCTTACAACTAAATATGCCTTTTTTGACATCTTTACTCGAGTTTGATTACACACCGGCGTTCGAAAACTGAGAATTACTCGCAGGAGTACGACAACGAGTGTGATGGTCAGAGAAGTTAAAATAGCGAGGCGAAGGACACTCGCTCGGGCGATTGCTTCTTCATAGAGATCGTTGCTTCTTCAAATCTTTCGGTTTTTTTGATTATCACACCGAATTGCTCGCTTCGAGAGTAGGAGCATTCATTAGTCTGCGCGACTCGAAATTGGCATTAAGAGAGTTTAATTAAAACGCAAAATAAAAAGATGTCACGTATTCGAATGGCAATTAAGCTTTCGCAGCGATCGTTAGTCAACAATTTTCGATCCCATTGCTCCTCTCTCTCTCTCTCTGTTCTCCCTTCTCTCCGCTCGAAGCGTACGGTAAACGAATTTCTGTTAATCGCCAAGTGCGAGAACCGAATTTGACAGAAAGCAACACCGCGTTCATTGAAATGTCCATTTCCCACGCAATTTCGGGAGTTTCGGTCAAGGCGAAGTTGTACCATTTCGCGTTTACTTTTTATTTTTATTTTTCCAAACGCTAATTGAATTCGTGTGCAAAGAGAAAGCGAACCGTTTTCGATGCTTCGCTTGAAAATGAAAATAAATTTTGGGTTGATTTCGAGAAAAACAATTAGCCGTTCATTCGGCGATATTTTTTCTACTCTTTCCGACTGCCCATTCAAAACGCCACCGAACAGCTCGAAGCTGTCCGCCTTTGTCTACCTTTTTTTGCTCACTTTTCTCATTTTTAATTGTGTCTTATTTGAAGCCTAATTACGGCGAAAAGAGAAAAGTTTGCGGTAAACACACTATCGTTCTGCAAAAAAAGTACGCGAAACGATAGAAAATCGAAAGAAAAAAGGACGTCACGCACTGAAAGTTTGCGATCACGCTGAAAACAAACAATGGCCACACATTAAGTTTTGACTGTGTAACACTGTCGAGCGTAATCTAAAGTTTTAATCTAATTTCAGTAAATGTGTATGTCGTGCTTTCAGTCGGCGATCTCATTTCGATTGATTTTTTACGCTTTGACCTCTTGTTTTGCATATACAATAAAATTCATTTGCATTTTAAACCAGTGCAAAAAAACAATAGAAAACAACAAATTTTGAAATTTTAATAAACACTCGAGTTATAGGTGAAGCGAGGCGATAAATAGCAAAGAACTTTTCGCTATGTTGTTGCTACTTTTTTTTATATTGCTGCTCATTCGCTCAAAACTGCAAATATGATCGCCTTTGCAACAACAGGTGCTCGCCTTTAAAATTTATGAAAATTTTTGTATAGGCGAGCAGCGGCACAAGAAAATTTCATTGGTCTCAGTTTCGCGTCGGGGGAAGGTGAAAGTGCCTTTTTTCTAATTACTATATGAAGAAAGAGAAGCGAAATTAAAGCTTCTTAAGACTACCGTTTATGAATAAATCAGCGAGCGTGAAAAAAGCGAATTTTTAATTGCTTTTCTTCAGCGTTTTCGCTATCTCGAAAAAGATTTTTTCAGTTACGTTCACATTTTTTACACTCTCGCATCGCACGTGTGCTCAACTTTTTAAAGCTTCGCCCGTTTTATTATAATTATTATTTTAATTTAATTGCAGCGTTCATTTCTCTTTTTTTTCGAAAATGGTGAAATTATGAAATTGAATTGGTAATTTAGCAAGTTAAACATACAAATATAGAGAGAGAGAGAGAGAGAGAGTAGTGAAAAGCGCGTTTTAAAACGACGGCAAATGATGCGAGTAGAAAGCGGCATTGTGTTTAATGAACGAAGTAGAGAAGTAAAGTAAAAGTATAAAAAAAAAGTGAAACTTGTCATTGCGAAATTGAAGAAAAGTTTTCTCTCTCTGAATGTAAATTATCGCTAAACGTTTAACAAAAGTTAACGAAATTGCTGCTAGTTTTAAAAAAACTTTCGTAATCCGAAGCTAATTATCAGCGCATTGTTAGTCTCCACTCAACTGCCACTGTTCAACGAGCGCACCGATGATATTACTGCGCTCAAGCCGAATAATATGTAATTTATAGTAAGTATCGATTCTTCACTCGAGGAGAGCAGATAGCGAGCTTCTTAAAAGAGCTTCAAAATTTTACTAATTGATGCTTTGAATAAATTTTCATAAACATAAATGCACGTGAGGCAAAAAACATTAAACGTTTATGCATAAAACCGAAGCCACTTCTTGCTTTTGGTCTCGATGAAAAAAGAAATTTTTTTCATTAGCTTCGTTTCCAGCCCCTTGCTTTTGCTCGTTCAATCGATGGCGAAAGTATTCTTCGAATTTAAATTCATTAACACACAAAAAATTGTTAAATTTCGAAAAAAGTTGCACAAATCGAGTTCGATCGCAAAGCGAGTGCCACGTGCAATGCGTTTCTTTGCACGTTTGATGCGCTCGTGTCAGCTTTATAATTGAATTTAGAAATTAATGATCAATTTTAAATATAGTGTGCAATCGACCAATCGAGCAACGAGTCTCGGAACAAAGCGAAGAAGAAGATCGCAGAGGCAAATTATATGCAAAACGCGGTAAAGTTTTATGCAAAGAAGTTTTTATTTTTCACCGGTTGCGCCAAAAAAAAACTTTTTTCTACGCTAATTTCAAACGATTCTCAAATTTTTTTAGTTCTCGTGAAAAAAGTCGAGAAACGAAAACCTGCGCTTAGCGGCAATTGCTATTGTCTATTGTAATTGAACATTTCAAAGATATCATTTGACGAGAAAAAGCAGAAAATAACGACTGTTTAAGAAAAACACCAAAAGACCGAAATCAATGCATCTTTTTCGATTTGCGAAAACGAACGGCTTGAATTTTGGTGCTCGCAACGAGCACCGACTTTTAACGTCATTAAAGAATAAACGCAGATTCGAGAATCGCTTTCGCGAAGTGGCAGTGTTGGCAGTGATAGATTACGTGACCCTTTGCGTTCGCTATCATCAATATAGATCGCCGTCGTCGCCCTGTAATTCGCCCGATATCCTGTCGACCGTTCTAGTCTAAAACACAAGTTGGTGCCGTTTAATAACAACGATTCGTGAAAAACGCCGTTAATAAAGAGGTGAAAAGCTGAGGCGAAGAATGTGCGCGGGAGATCGAAGCTCGAGCCTCTTAATTGCAGATCACTCGCATTTTGAGAAGTTAATTATCGGTATATTAGAGAGGAGCGCTTCTGCTCCCGAACTTATTCGGGTGTTGAAACGAGAGCGATAACCACCGCCGACGCAAAACTAGCGTAAGCTGCCTGCCTGCGTATAGCTAAAGCTCGACCGCTTTCGCTTCTTCTTCTTCTTCGCTCGTAATTAACTCTGTTCGCTTCTATCTTTTGTAAATGCGAACGAGCGCAAACATCTTCCATTTGCAGCCTGAAAAATCATTGTCAAAGTAACAGATGGACAATGCGTCTAGTCAAGTTTACAAGCGGCACGCGTTCACCATTATAAACATCGCTTCTTCAATTATTTATAGACACACTCCCAATCAAAGCATTTTCATTCGACGCAAGCACTTCGCACAAAGCAACATGGTACAGTAATTGCGGCACGCGAGCCGAAAAGCATCTTGAGAAATGATCAAATTATAATCAGTAGGTTCAGAAAATTATCTTGATCTTAAAAAAAACTTTTCTCTTTTCTCTCGTATTTCGCCTTATGTTCGAGTGCGTAAAAATAAAACTCGCGTCTACTCACCATTTCACCATTGAACTGCGCTTTACATTGATACGAACCTATAATTGCTTCTTCAAAAGCGAAAAACAAAAAAGTAGGTTGTCGTCATTGCTATTCGAAAGTGAAGTTAATTTTTGTAAATAAAAATCTCATTGATTTCGCTTGAGAATTTGAAAATTTTAATATTTTATTTTTATACAACTAAATAATTTGTTTATTGCTTATGATTATTTATCATCACTTTTCGTTTAGCAAATAAGCTCGTGCGTGCTCTTGACTAGAAGTTTATTTGATTTTAAAAAAAGTTAATTCGAACTTTAGCTAAGCCATTCACTAAGCATTCGTCTTTTTGCATAAACCTTCGAGTTTAGTAAAACAGTCTTAATTCAAATAATTCAAATGCTGTCTAGCCAGTTTAAAAAATGGAACTAAACGATTAGTTTTTTCCAAGTAGATTATAGTAGCATAATAATTAGCGTTTGAAATGATTTGATTTTTTGAAAATCAATCATTTTTGATATTATATTTAATTAATGGCGTAAGCGAAGCATGAAGCACTTTGGCACCCGTTTTCCATAGGAGGCCCACTACTCATAAGCCATTACCTGCGACATATCGAGCTTTTCTGCTAATATTAGAGAGTTAAAACAGTTACAAAATTCTTAACCGTAACCGCACCGAGATCGCCGAGTTTAAGCGTAACCAGACGGTCAGGTGCGTAACCTTTCTTTGAAATCTTAAGCGTTGTCAAAAAACTTTAATTGCGTGAAACTCAGAGCCTTAGTGTGACAACGATTGAGTTTCGATTGTTGCGCAACAGAAAGATTTTTTAAGTAAAACAGAAAGTTTATTTATTATTTACAAAATTCACAAATACAAAAATGCGTTTAACGCGAGACTACACAAAATAATAACTTTAACATAATGTGGAATTAATTAGCAACCGAGATCTCGTGCGGCCGTCGAGGTGCGACACAGGAAAGTGAGGCACACGCATAATGCCGAGCTGGTTGAGAGCGGAGCGACCATGAAGTTAATTGTCCGAAAGTGTGTGGCGAAAGGCGCAAATGGCATTGAGGAGCAGTGTTTTTATACGCGAGTATTGCTATCGAATTGGTGATAGCCGAATTGGTCATGCTTTGCAGTTGCTGCAAGGGGCAAAGTACGAATAAGCGCGTAAATACTTCGTACGGTGAGCCTTCGATACGAAGGTTGCTTTTGACTAACTTACATGCCACAATGAAAGGTAATACTGCGCCAAAAACTTATTTCAATGCTGCAGATCACAAAGTATTTGATTTTAAAAACAAACGCTCATCGGAGAAACTTCAGAATTTGATGAATAATTAAACGTAATTCGAGAAAATGTATGCTACCGAGTGCCACATTTTTAAAATCAAAAACTTTTCACTGTGACCGTCTTGATACCATACTACCATAACCGTTTGACATTCTGCTTCGTTAATTGAATTAATTTAATAACTAGCATTTTGAATCTCGAAAGATCAGGAACTGAACAATGTAGTTTATGTGTTTAAAATGATAAAAGTAACATGCTGAGAATTTACAAAAGCGGACGTTTACTCGATGAGAAGCTAAAAAAACTTTATAAAAAAAATATCATAGCGCATTCGTAAAAAAAAATTTAAACACATGTTCAACGTATTTTCACGCTCACGAAGTTTGTTTTAACACTTAAGAGTTTAGATCGAAGATAAGCGTTTTTAACGATTTTTTTTGAATGAGAACGTTATTATCGTGCGTCAATTATTCCTTAAAAAATTAGTCTACGGGTTACGTGTTCTTATTTCTCTGACAATTTTTTTTGAACAATTTCGCAATTTTAAATGTCGATGACACTTTTTCGCACGTATCAAGCATATGGTGATTTCAATTATAGTTAAGAATGAAAACGGAATAAGAAAGCAGAAATAACAAACAAAGCGAACAAAAGAGTTTTTACAGTTTTATCTAAAAAAAAGTGTTGCAAAAAATTAATTAAAATTCTAAATTTTTTCACGTAAATTTTAAATTCTTCGCAACAAATTATTTATTTTAATGTGAATATTTCTATTTATTGCACGTTTCTTTGATGTAACTGGAAAAGTATTTAAAAAATAATAACTTTTAGCAGGAAACCAATTTAAATAAAAATCGCATCACTTAAACACCAATTTTGATGAGTAGAGTTTTTAAATTTAAAAAACCGAACCACAACAAAAATTTTTCAGCCAAATTTCTTCTGTAGAAAATTCGTGTTTACTTTCGATTCTCTCATTTTCATTGTTTCTAATTTTTGCTTTCATGTTTCGCTTCGATTCTCGCGTTTTATTGAAATATTTAACTTCTTAATATTGTCAAAAAGTTTGATGACGAGAAGCGGTTCGAAAATTGTTGAAAATGTAAGCGTTTTGATGTTAATTTTTAGTGGAAATTGAATTGTGCGATAAGCTGACAAGAGTAGTCTAATTTATGTTGAAGTTTGTTTAATTATTTTGAAAATTATAATTTTTTTAATTAAATTTTTTACACTTTAAGCAAGTAATATGAGACATTTTGAAGATGATTTTCAGTAAAAATTCGCATCGCTTGATTTGGCGTATTTCTAGCCTGAATACTAAATTTTATAAAAAAAAAATCTGTCCGACAGCGATTGAGCGGACACACAAAGCACAGGTACAAAGCTCTAAATTTTTTATTAAAGTTAATTGTCGAGTTCAAAAATGATCGAATAAGCGATTTTGAAGCAATAGAAACGCTTTTCGAGTTTATTCACAATGGTTTTAAATCGCCATCTTCTGGTTAGTGGTCAAAAAATAATGATTAGCTAGGCTGCATTAGTTTGCTCGATCTTGTCTATATTTAATCGAAACGCTTTTGCGTTGGTTATTTAAAAAAAGCAGGCATCAGTTGCATTTCACTCACGATATTAATAATTTCGATATCAAGCAAGCTTATGGTGCTTCAAACGTGACGGAAAGGGTTTTAATTATGTGGGTAAAATTAGTTCAAGTGTTTTAATTTGCAAATTTAAAACTAGTTAATAAACTCAAACATTGTAAAAGGTAAATTTGCATTAAAACTTTTGTTTGGTTTGAAAAGATTTTTTTTTCTTGATTGTATTCTTCTATTAAAACACTCAAAATAGAAGACGTCAAAAGTTGTTAAATCAGCGAAAACAAAATTCGAGTGTTTAAAGCTGAGAAAAACGTGATAAACATTCACGCGTTGTGTATCCCGCGTTAAGCCAAAAACTGTCTACAGGAATTTTGCAAAACGTTTCGGCAAGAACTGTACATAACCATAATAAATACTCGTCATACAAAGATGCCGACACTTATTTGAAATTTTAAAATTGATATTAACGATTAGTTTGAATGAATATTATTCGCTTTAGGCGCCATTTAGATTACATTTTATCGCGAACACTAATTTAAAATTAAATTCAATTTCACTTTGTTTCAATTTCACGAGTTGAATTAATCTCCTTGTATTGAAGATGTTACAAAGCTGAGTTACAAATTTGTTTGTTTCTATGCTTCCTGCGAGCTTAAAAAAATTTTTTTGCAACCTTTGTGATTTAAAATGTTTTGATGATTTCGCTCTTAAAATTTTAAATTTATCCAAAAAAAAGAGCTCACACACGCGCGTAAATCCACGAGATGTTTGCTAAGTGAAACTCGAGAAAAAATTTTTTATAATGAGAGCAAAAACAAGAAATGTTTTGACTTAATAAAATTTATTTGCAAGAATAATTATTTTACACTTATTTGGCGAAAGTAATTTACTTCGAAGAGTAATGATGGTTTTTTTTCTTCAGAAGCGACGAGCCGACATTTGGAACCGGGGTTCAATGATGCATTCAATTACTGACCCGTGCGAGACGTGTGTTGAGCGCAAAATACGTACGCACGTGTCTCATGGACGCGCATCTTTCAGACAGCGTATGAATTTCATTGTTTCAGCAACAGTTCATTGAGCGCTAAAATATAGCTTCGAGCCATTTGCAGAGTTTCATACTTTGAAAGTTTTCGATCGTTTTCCAACGATGGTACGACTTGTCGAAGTTTGTCAAATGCCACGTTCAAGCAGTGCATTCGTCGCCTTTCTCTTTCGTTCGCAGCCACTCTGCGCTTCTTCAGCACAGTGGGAGCGATCGCTCGCGAAGTCGCACGCTTTCTCTTCGCTGCCTTCAGTTCATCGTTTTTCGACACAAATACATTCTTAAAGAAAAAATCACTTCGTTCAAAATTTGTCGCCACACACATTTGCGAATTCCAGACGAGCTCCGTTGCGTTTGCGATCTGTTCTTTGCAAGTTCGAAAAGGTAACTGAGGCGCGCACGAATTGATCGATTGCGATGAAACGCTGTTGTTGTTGTTGGTTTGATTCAAAAGTGAACACCAAACAGAATTCGGATGCTGCGGTGATGCGGTCTCGTCGGATAAAGAAGCGTCGAACGATTGCTCTGAAAAGTTCTCAACGCAACACACTTTCGAAGCGAAATTCATAATTCGTAAAAAATATTTTCGAAAAATAAACCGCAGAGCATTAAAAGTTTTGATGTTTTGCAAACTGAAACTTCACAGCAGGTTGCTTCGCTTCCAGGTTCTGATGGCACTTGAATATTGAAAGAGAGAGAGTGAGCGAGCGAGTGAGTGAGAGAGCGAACGCGCGTTTGGATGGAGCCTTCACGGATCATCTCAGACATGAATTTATTGCCGTGTAGCGGTTTGCGAGCCTGCCGACGTGTGGGGAACCCTCCAACGCTCGATTCGATTATTTTTCTGCCTAATAACGAGCGAAGAATAAAACGTGTAGCTTTCAACTCTCTTCTCGCTTCTTTGTTAAGCGTCTAATTTACCACACTTTCGCTGTTTGCCGAAGCCGACAATGCTTTCAATTTTTTTAAGTGGGCCATCGTTCGAAAGCGCTCGCATTGTGCACACAACGCACATGCAACAAATTGTGTTTCTATTGTGATCGCATCGAGCTTATTAAAATGTCGCAAATTTTTCAAAAGCACTTGTGTTCGAGCGAAACATTTTGTCATCGATATACACACGGCGCGTTTGGTTGTCGCGCGTAGCACGCGACGAAACTCTATTTTCACTTGAATTAAAAAGCTTCATTTCCATCGAAAAATGCAAATCGAAGCAGCGATGTGCGCGGTGTGCGTATCGCTAAACGATGTTTGTCGTTTTACATTGTAAATGTTTGAAAAAAGTAAACAAACAAAATTCGTTTTCAGACGAGACGCTCGGCAAAATAAAAAGTTGAAAGTTGTTTGCGGTAAAATTTGCGAAAGTTTTCGCAATGTGTGAAAAGCGCAAAAATCGAATCGCCGCTTCGCGAAAATGATGTGTTTTCAAACCTTTGAGGAAAAACTTTTTTTCAAAACTTCAATTCGTTCGATTGTTGACTCGCAAGATTCAAAAGCTGATTGTTGGCGAAATGTCCATAATCATAGTAAAGCAGGCACGTGCTTCGCGAAAGCACGCACTTCTTTCGCTTACGCGTTTCTTGCAAGAAAACAGTAAAAAAACAGTTTTGAAAAATAATCTCTTCACACCTGTTCTCGATTTTAAAACGCAAATAACGAAATTCGACTTTATTTCTCGACGCGACGCTACACAATACTATCTGATCGGGTCAAATTTCCAAAATTTCACCTCTCCCCTCCTGGCCACGTTGGCCACTGTTTTTTTTCGCGAATTGATTAAATTTTAATTTGAATTTAGCATTGCATCGCGACGAAAGATGCAAACAACGGTTTTTCGCGTAGCAAGCGGCGTAAAAAGTCAGACTTTTCGGTCGAACGCTAGCACCTGCCGTTTAAAGATGTTCCTAAAAATTTTTGATATCATCAAGCAAAATGACGCTTTTTTCACGAAAAATTCGTGATTATTATTTTGAAATATTTGGCGCTTTGTTTTCGAAAACTTTTCTTATTTTTTTTTTAAATAATAAAATTCAGAACTCTAATTTAGAGCATTTTACATGAAATTTGGACTTTTGAAAACAGCTGTGTCTTCTCTCTCTCTTCTCTCTCTCACTCTCGCTTAATAGCAAAATGGTGATGCATTCATCCATAAAATGCATCTTCGCCAATTAAGCGTATGAATTTATGCGTGAAATTTTTTCGTTGAAAGAAAAAAGCTCTACACCTGAACATCAAAAATAACTTCATAGCAGCTGAATGAATTTATGTAAAATTGACATAAATCCTTTGCGAGGTAATTACAAAAGCAAATTTTAAATCTCTCTTGAGTTTAATTTATTTCCTGTTACTTTTTTTAAATCTCTCATTAGCATTCTTTTCATTCGAATTTGTTCGTTTGATATTTGACAAAAATTTGACAATCATCTTGAAATGTCGCTGTTTTGGCGTAAAAGCAAACTTCAAACTTAATTCAAACAAATCATTAATACAAGTGATTAAATGAAAATTTGTTAAGTAACAGCGAATGTAATTATTTAAAATTTAAATCATCTTTCTCTTTGATTTATGATTTGATTGAAAATCTAAAAGTTAAATTTTGAATTAAAACCAACTATTCGATTGATTTTTTCGTTATCTAAATCCTGTACGAGAGCAAAAAAAATTTTGCCTCGTCCTAGTTGATTACATGACCTCTATTTAATACATGGTTTGGCACGCAGATGAAAATTTATTTTATTATATATTTTTTTTAATGCTTAAGAATCTAACATCATCATAAAAAAATTAAAAACCGAAATGATAAAAAATGATAATCGCGATAAACTTAAATGCAACGAATAGTTTGGCTAATTTTTTTTTCTTTAAAAGTTACGATCTAATTAGTCTGAGTAGCTTGAGAAAACACTTTAAAACAATTTATTGAAACAAAACTTTATTATCACTTAATTGAGATTAGATTTTGTTTTTATATATAAACGAAATCGATCGCTTGAAAACTAATCACTAGCTGTCCGATAAACAGCTGAAAGAATTCACAATCACTAAAAATCGTCGAAAATTACAAATATGATTACAATATTCACGCTCAATTTTACATCAAAAAGATAGAACATTTAAAATAATAAATAAAAACAACAACTCGAAAAAGCTCGAATATGGCTGGCTTTATGGACACATATTAACAAAATTACACTAAACTTCGAATATCACTTTATATGATTAAACTAACGCGAATATAATTTCATTTTAAATTCAACAATATCTGCCTCTATAACGATTGTATCTGTTTAGAATATTTGGTTTGCAATTCTCTCTTGCGTCCGTTCTCACCAAAAATGTTCTTATTTCCATCGGATGAATGGTGATCACAAATGAGGGACCACTGATGTCCGAGTTTGATGATGTTGTATTTGTGACGAGTTCTGTAATTAAATAATAAATTAAAAAAGCAATTAGATAAGCGAAGTTAACTTCATACCGAGATCTTCAATATCAACTTGATCTAATACGTTTGTATAATTGGCATATGGATCATACTGCGGCTGCCATTGTAGTCTGCGGTATTCTAAATATTTCTTCTCAGTATTTGCACTTAAATTCATTTCGATGACCTCAACTATTCTAAAAGGTGTAAATAAGTCGCGAAGAGCCACTCGTCGTGGTCTCGAATACTTTGGGTCTTCGTTTATTTCAAAAAAATGTTCTAAACGCAACAAAACTCTATTGTCGTCCCACGGTTCAAGAGTGAGGAGGTGAATATTTGCTGGCAGTTTGCGATTTAAACCCACAAAAGTCGAACGATCGTTGTTTTTCGAAGCTTGCAACAAAGAACTTCTGTGCCGCTGCAAAGCGGGAACCGATCTTTTTCGAAACGCAAAGATCGGTTTATTGTTCAACGATTTGCTCATTATCCTCATTTGGCGAACACTTTCTTGAATATCGTTCACAAATACGCGGTGCTTTCCACGAACAACGAGCCCTTTTTTGTCCACGCCAGGCTCATTTAAAGCTTCGTCCACACCGAACCCATCATCTTGAAGTAGCCGTCGATGAATCATCAGCTCGAGAGAACCGTCTTTAAGACTGCTTCCTCCTTGTGCTCTATCGGGCAGTATTGTTAGTTGAAGATCAAGTTTATAATCACGAATAAATGCCCAACTGGTGACTGGATAGTAATTGCTGGCGACCTTTTCGGTTGTGTCTAACTCCCAAGTTGGCCTATGATCTCGAATACGTCTCAGCGTTTCTCTTCCATTGCTGTCGGTGAAAAAAGTGCCGTTCGTGTTGAAGTTTGTATTGAATCTGGAAACAACTTCTTGACCGGCGTCGAATGACCAATTTTCAATGGGTATCGGTCCAACAATCCAATCGAACTCGATATAGTCGACGTGTTGATAGATTCTTATTGTTTGGCTGACCCACGGTGAAAAGTTTTGGTGAATCTCTTCAACAAGAGGACCTCTAATCACTTTGAAAGAAGCGATTTCAGAAACCGGCAGTGGCTGTGTTTCAGTAGGATTAAAGGCATATGCTCCCGATGGCTTTTCTCCTGAAAATCGGCTCTCTGCTTGGTAAATGAAAAAATTTTGCGTGATGTCAACTTTTCGGCCGTCTTTTAAAATGACCGACTTCAACAAGCCTGATTGACCATCGACAATCACACTAACTCTTCCATTGCTGATAGTCGCTTCTTCGTAAAACTGAGGGCTTTCGTAAATTTGGCTCATTTGATTCGGCATCGGAATCGCTGCAAAAGAAAATCAGTTTGTAACTCTCTTGTAACTCTCTCGTTTAAATGATTTAATTGATGGCGAGCTTTCTTTCTAATCTAACCGATTAGTCAAATGCATCTTTTAAATGATACAAAATTAATTTAAATTCTTTTCATTTTGATGATGTTTTAAAACGAAAGCTTTCTGATTTAATGAATCTTACTATTTGTGTCTATTTTATCGATCGCAAACGAAGTAAATCCAAGTGGAGGTAACATCGCTCGGAAAACCAATGTCGAGTGTGATCGCGAAGCTCGTTCGGGTAGTTGATTGACAGCGTAATGATTTGGTACCATCTAATAATCAAAATTTTGTAATTAAAAAATTTCGGCTTATTTCGTTTACCTGTGAAGTAATCACAGCACCAAAAGAGTCTCGAACTCTGAAACCACTTCCAATCACTGGAAGCTTTATGTAACTTTTCACTGAGTGAGCGATTGGATTGTAAATGGTGACAACAGCATCTGTGGTTTGATTTATCATTTCAGTTACAAAACACTCACTAACATTAAGATTGTTGCAAAAATGCAAAGAAGAAGTTGGAATTATGCCGTCTGCGAGCCAAATACGATGCAATGCTTCGGTTATAACTTCTTCAGCTGACTTTACGCCAACAGACAACATGTTCGTGTAATCATCAGTAACATACTGCTTTGCAGTTCCTGTGATGGCATCGTGATGTTGCAAGATAGCGAGTGCTTCTTGCAAAGGCGTCAACTTTTTACGATACGATTCGGCCAAATTTGCGAGAACCGTCAATTGTTTGGCTGCTTGCATTATATTGTTCGCGTACTCAATGTGATATTTCAAAGCAGGACGGCTTGTGTAATATCCAGACCAGTACGAGTTAAACTTGTCTGCGTATGGAAAGAAATCATCCAATTTCACAGGCCATTGTCGACGAGATTCGTACAAAGATTTTAGGTAACAGGATGGCGAAGAATAGAACACATGTATTCCTTCTTGATTTCCTATCTTGTTGACCGCAGCCATTAGCCTATCCAAATTGGTGTACCATTTGTTCGCGTCACGGTAATAAAAATCCATTCCCATTGTAACTATTGTGTGATTTGTTGAGTAATGGCTCGCTTGTTGTTTCATAAGTCTTATGAATTCTTGAGCTCTTCGTTCTGCATTAAATTCGTAAATCTGCTCGTCGAAACAGTTAACATCGAAGCAAAAACCGGAGGGCGGCCAATAAACGTTTGGTAAAACTCCAGTTAAAATGTCGGCCTTTTTACCTAAACTAGGACTCGATTTCCATATAAATTCCATTGTTTTCGTCTTCTCGCGAATAAATTTGTCTTGAAAATCAATTCTTCCTAAAAAGAGTCCATCGAAGCCCATTTGAGCAAAAATTGACGCCTGTTCTCTCGAATGGCCGAACGGATCGATTTGCCATCCTATTTTCGGCTTTCCACATTCGCCGAAAACATTATTAAGCCATCTGTGACCTATAGTCATTTGGTCAATGATTGCTTGGTAGCGAGGAGTCGCTTCATCGTTCATAGACCATCCTCCACTTATGAACTCCAATTGCCCTTTTAAGATATTGTCGTAACATTTGTAATTTTACAGCAAATTTTTTACCTGTTTGAACCAACCAAAATACTCTGTTTTTAATCACATCGTTTTGCTCGTCCCACCAACGTGAGAAAAACGATGTCTCAACGAAGATGAATTTTCGATTCGGATCTTGATACAAGTTGTTCACAACAGAATCAAGAATATCGCGAACGTCTGCGGTGATAGCATCGAGATTATTGTGAGATTATTGCTACATGAGATTATTAAAGTTTCTCGATCTTCTCAACATTGAGAAAGCGTTTTTACTTAATTTTATGTCAATTTCAATCTACTTCTAAACGTCTATTCAAACGTATAAAATCCAAAAACTTGCGATATACGCGAAAAAGTATTCAACTTTTAAGTTGAAGTGAACTATTCGCATTGATCGACTGAAAATGAAGATGGTTTTAGCAAAGAACAGTTATGATAAAAAATGAGCTTTCTTAAGCTGAAACGATAAGCTTGATTAATTAGAAATAAAGCAGCGAAAACAAGTGGCTCTCGTTTTCGGCGATCCATACCAAAGTTAGCCAATTTCGCTCGCGAGAAATTGGACTGACTGCGAGTGAACTAAAATTTTGCTTTTTGTTTACTTTTCTCAGTTTGAAGTGCTTAAACAGAAACAATAAAATTCAGTCGCTGCTTCATCAATGAAACTTACCACGTTTCTGCGGCCTTACAAGTATTTCAAAAGATCATTTTTTGTAGCTAACCGATCATTTCGCGTTAGCGGCGAAACAGAGATGAAAGAAGTGAAGAGCTGAAACTTTTTCATTTGCAATTAAAGCAATTTCGCTCACCAAATCATCTCACGTATTTATTTGCTGAGAGCGAATTCTTTTTTTTGCAATCTAACATTTTCGCATATTTGCTTGAAGTTTTATCAAAATGAATTTTTCTTTTTTTTGGATCAAGATGAAATATCATCGCTTTCTATTAACGCATTGCTGCTTATTTATTTATTAGCCAAAAATAGCAGCGGCTTCTCTATTTAAATGAGTTAAAATGTTTATTACTCTCGACCTTTATTTTTCCACTATTAGAACTGTTAAATTACACACAATTAAACAGTTTAAGCATGTAAATAAGAAACGTTATTTTTAGTTTCAAATGTGAATTGAGCGACAAAAAAAGTTTGGACTCATTAAGCGTAAAAACTTTTTCTTTCTAACTCACAAGTGGATGTAATGAATAAAAGGTTAATGTTGCAAATTTTCTGGTGAATGAGTTGAATATGTTGGTTGTATTATCCTGAACAAAATAAAATTTCTAGCTGCGCAAAAACAACTGTGAGAGCTTTTTTCGTTCGAAGTAGTACGCTTTTTTTATTTTATTTTATTAAACAAATTCTCATTTTGTACGTATAAACAAATTGCTTAGTTTGTTGGCTTTTTTAAAAGCAGTTCAAAAGCAAAATTTTTTCACTTGTAAATTTAACTTTTTGACAAACGTAAAAATTTATAAATGAATGTAATTAAAAAAAAATTTTAAGCGTGTTATTTAAAAATTTGTTTAGATTCGTGTCGAGAGACTTTCAAAGCTTTGAATTAAATTACGTAAGTAAAATAAATATTTAATATGCACTTTATAAGAATGTTTTTAAAAATATTGCGATTATTTAGTAAAAATTCATGCTAAAAGTGCTTCAAAATGTTACAGTCATAGTCTAAATAGCGAACATTAAAGCACTTCAAATAAATTATAAATTAACATCAGAAAAAGTTTTCATTCATTTTGCCTCCATTATTTCAAAGTAATTGGATGAGCTTTTCTTTTTGATTTCTGGCTTATTTGAATTGGAGATATTTCAATTGCTGTTCATTTATTTTACTTTTATCTAGAGCTATTAGAATTCATAAATGGAAATTTGTTATTGATAATAATAATTGAAGACCAAAACAAAAAACAATTTCATAAAAATCGTGGATTCTCGATTACAATTTTATGTGAAAATTAATTTTTTTTTCTGATCGGACAAATTATTCGTCGCTTCTGAAGCAATTTGTTAAATTTAAAGTTATGCACTCATTTCGAGCTAAATATTCTCTTACTGCCACATAAAATTTTAAAATTTGTTGGCATATACTGAGATAACAACGATAAAATATTTTTGCTGCTTAAATGTATTGGAAATTATGTACACACATCACGAAAAGGAAAATTTTTGCTTAGTAAGCGTGAAATTTTCTGTGTAAGCAAAAATTTAATCGCCTTAGCTACAATTAATTTTCTTTGATTAAATCGAAAACTTTTTTACTTGTCGTTAGTAATCAGAGAATTGTCAATGGCAATTACACAAATGTACGTTATGTACACTTGCGTGTACTGAACACGTTTTTTCTAAAGCAAAAATGTGGCGCAAAAAGGCAAAAAGTTTTCTGTTTTTCTTTCATTATTATAATTATTGATCATCTAGAATAGTTCACGTACAAAATAATCGCAAGTATTCATTTCGAAAAAGAAAATTCTTTAATTGGTGTTTAATGAAAATCAAGCGAAAATGATTATTTCTATAGGTTCAAAACTAATCATGCGTTAAACAGTAAACTATGCTCACAAAAACGAATACCAACTTGCGGGGAAAAATATAAAAAAAAAATCTTGCGGTTGAAATTGAATAAAAATCGATCAAGGAAAGCATTCAAAGAGCATGAATCCAGCCTACGCTGAGAGGCAAAAAAAAAAAATTCGCATCGTTGTGAACATTCTATAGATTCAACATGCAACAATGGGAATATTTTTGTGTCTATGATCGTAACAATTTAGGCTCGGCCAGGATCCGGGCTCGAATTCTTTAAGACCGAGACCATCTGGTTTGGCCGGAAGCTTTATTGAAAAATTTTATTTACTATGTAATGTGTGCTTTTTTGTTTTAGCTTTTTTTAAATCATCAAGAGTTCGAGATTTTTCGGGCCCAGTAGTTAGGATAAAGCTCGGCCCAAACTGTTCAAAATGAGAATAAAACTAAATGTGTACGCAGCATTTACGAAGAATTCACAAATACTTAAAACGAATGCATTCATGTCACGTTCACTAAATCAAATATTAAGAATTATATGCACTACTCAATAAATTTTTAATTTGGAAACATTATAAAATTATACTCTCGAGTTAAAGAAGCTGATACAGCAGTTTTTGAAAAACAAAATTATTAAAACTTGTTTAGAACTTTTTACTAAAAAAGTATCAAAGTGATAATTTTACTGCGAGAAAATTTCACCTTTTACATGTTTTTCACACGTTTTAAATACTTAAAATTCATTAAAATAAATTTTTAATTATTTACATGCTTAAGTTAAAATTTTCATCAAAGTTTTTCCAAGACAATTGAATAAACTATTTTAAATCAAAATTGAGGCAATTAGTTTACATTTTTCGTTTTATTTGTTTATTGAAAAAATTTGTTTAACTTGTTATTCATATTTTGAACAAAACGCAATATTTTGCTTCAATTTGAATGAATTTTTTTCGCAGATTCTATTCAACTTGAATCATTGTAAATCAATAAAAGTTGAAACCTTTCATGCATATTCAAAATTTCAAAAGCATGACCTGCATCTTAAATATACTTTCATTCAACAAAATCTTGTTACTGTTTCACGCGTTTTCAACCTTACAGTTTAGAAACAATAGAAAAGTTTTTTCCTTTTTCGAGTGCTAGCTGCAAACGAAAAGCGAGTGAAATGAAACTTTTAATTGAAAACAAATATGTAAGAAGATTAATTTCATTCGGAAATGGGTCGTGTGTTAGAAATAATTCAAAAGTTTTTTTTTATTGATTTACAAAGATAGTAAAATTTATGTGTTTTCAATTTAAATAATTGAATCAACCGACAAATTCTTGTTTTATGAAAAAGAAATTTTTAAAAATATGCGAAAATGAATTTAATTTTACTACTTGAAAACACAAGCATCAATATTCTCAACAGAGATTCCAGATGCTCAATAACGAGATGAATTTAGTTTTAAATATCTGCTTTTAATGAGCGCATTTTATTTCTAATTAACAGCGTAGCTGTTAATTTCAAGCAAAGCGAAAATAGTATCTCCTTGTTACAATTATTAATTCAGTTGAAGATGTGAAACTTGTCGAGAACTTTGTTAAAAGTTCCTTTGTAACTTTGTAAAAAGTAATGTTGAAAACAAAATAAAAGTTTTAGAAAAAAAAGAGAAGCGAGACAAGGAGAGGGCCGAAAATTTTTGCTTAATGACTGAATTATTACAGATGCAAAATCGAATGTATTGTTCGCTCTATTCACAATCGAGTAGATTGCTTATTATACGCTATTTATCATAAATGAATACCGCATTTATGTTACTTATTTTTAATGTTTCGAAGGTTGAATATTTTAACTCGCTTTTCAAATAACTATTATCATAAAATAAAATTTTCATTTTTCATTTCTTCTTCTTCTTTGCTCACAAATTGTGCGCAAATTGAGTGAAAAAGTTAATAAAGGGTGAATGCAAAATGCATCAAAGCCATAAAAAAAAGCAGCGAACAATAAATTAAATACAACAAGGATAAAAGTTTGAACAATGAAAAATGTGAATCGCTTTTCATAAAATTCACCACTTGTTTTGTGTAAATTCATCTTTCGCCCGATGCACGTCAAATTCAGTTGAGCGCAAAAAATAAAATAAAAATTTATTTACTCCGTAAGCTTTTTATCACGAGAAACTTTTGTCAATTTCACATTCATCGCTATTCACTGCAGCGTTTCATTTGTATTTCTACATAAATTTGATCTGCAAATAATGATCGCCGCGCTCGCGAAAAGTTCGCTGATCACAAGCTCATTTACTTTGCTCGGTTTGTAAAGCTTATTGTAGCAATTACAATATGATGTTTGCGAAACTATGTCTGCAAAAGAAATGATGAGTTTATCATGTATAAGGCGCATTTGTTCGCAATAAGATTGTTTTACCGTTAAACGAAAATAATTCTGCAAAACAAAAAAAGAGTTTCGATTTATCGCTAATCTCTTTAATTTCTTCGAATCGTAAGAACTTTCTCGGTGACACGAAGTTGTCATATGAGAATGAAGATTACTTTTCCTGTATCGCGTGAAAGTTTACTTCAAAATTGATTTATGTACTAACTAAGTGATAAAATCCAAAAAAAAAGAAAAACAATTTTAATCGTAAAAGGAAAGGAGTAAGAGTGACGACAATATAAATACGCACTTGATAATGAATTTTAAAAATATTTACAATTTGAAGCGGATAAATGATGATGTCAATCAGAATTTTACCTTTTTTTCACGCGATAGCTGATAAAATTTCAATTCAGAAAAGAAGAATTTATTCGAAGAAAACGGGAAAAAAATAAAATAAAATAAAAATTACACACGAAACGTGTAGCGCTTAAATTAAAGTTTTTAGGAGAGTATAAATCAGGATAGAGTTAAACTAATCGAATAAAGCTTTTGATCACGTAGTTGCATAGTACTTTCATACATCGCTCAAAATTAATAAATGAGTTACTCGTTTAACATTTCGTAGCTCGCTTCAAAACGCTAAGAAAGTCTGTTGAATGAAATGAGAAAGAAGAAAAGGAAAAGAAAAAAGATTTAAAAGAGTGAAAGCCGTGTTTTGACAAAAAGAAAAGCAGAAAACGACAAATTAAAATGCAGGGTAACAAACTTATTGCATTAATTTTTTTTTCTTCTTCTGTCTACAAGATTAGGCTTTCGAGTCGCGATTCAGTTCATCATAATCAGGCTGATGTCTTATATTTAACACATAAGTGACCTGTTCTAATTAAGAGTTAAGTTAATTTTCTCTGGAAAATGTCAAATTATGCATCATTTTGCAAAGCCTCAATTTCAGTTTCGCTGTAATTTTCTTTTCTTGTTTCTTGCACTATCAACAAATAAAAAAAAAGTTTAAATCTTTTCTCGCTTAAACATTTAATTATTCATTCTAAAAAGCTTATTTCTTTAAAATTTAAAAGGATAAGCTAGTAAATTTGATGATGTTTTCATCGCTTTTGATAATTCGAATACGAACATGGTGAACAAATGCAATTAAACGCAACAAATTCGTCGAATGCGTCGTTTTGGATGCATGATTCTTGAATTTTAGAAATTTATTTTGAATCTCTGCCACAATGCTTAGATTTAAGGCAATGTCAATAACAACATTCGGATGCTAAATTTAGATTGAAGCATAATGCAAATTAAATTAAAGCGAGTTTTGCTCAAAATTTGATTTTACTTTACTTTAAAATTAAATTTAAAACCTTGAAAATGATTTTCAAAATTTGATTTTGTTTTAAAACAGCTCGTTCTTCCTTTTTTCTTGAAACTTTCGCATTTCACATCATCACATTTTAATTGTTATTAAATTTAACTTCTTTGAAGCTTCTATGCGAGCTTACTAAATCTGAATTAGATTAGCTAGTTAAACTCATTTTTACTAGAAAACGAGAGGTTAAATTTAAAATATTCTATGGAAGTAGGTTTGAATTTTTTCTTTTTTCTAATCAAAACAGAAAAATCTTATTGATACACGACAGACTAAAATAATAAGAAATAGAACAATAGAAAATAATCGAAGTTTGCACATCTCGAGGAAAACTCAGAGCAAGAAAAATTTTCGGTCGATAGATTATATGAAAATCGCATTATTAAAATTGTACTTACATCGAAAATAGTATTCATCGTATGTCTCAACCCATCCTGTGTCTAGATGTGTGTGACAGACAATGTGTACATTGAGTAAGCCGGGTTTCGTGACGGGACATGACTGTTATTACCGAAAGATCGATAAATGATTAGAGGAAACGAAGAAGAAGAAGAAGAAGAAGAAGAAGAAAATCTCACCTTGTAGCCGCAATTCGCTTTACGAGGGTAAATGTATTCATTTTTGGCGAAATGAAATAGTAGGAGAAGCAGCGCACAGCTCTTCATAGCGTTTCGTCGAGCACTGCTTTGATATCAAAATGTGTACACGAAAATGTGTCACGAACAAGAGTGGAGTATCAAACTGAATTTGCCACCTTTTTTATTCGATGGTGATTTTCCTATCCTTGTCCTTGTCTTCGCGTTCGATGCAATCTTAATTAGAGGCAGTCAATTGGATGTTTCCATTTTAGCGAAAGCCAATTTCATCTAACTTCCACTTTTTCGAAAGGCATATGCATCAACCATCGCTTAATTGCCCTTCACTTCAATCTTTGCGATTCTTATTGTTTATCGATTATTGCTTCTTTTGAAGAATCACGTTAGTTAGGAAAACAGAAAAACACTTAAAAATCGGTGAAAGTTAAATGCTTGAAAATAAAAGAAAAATCGCGTTCAATAAACACAGAAAACAAAGTTTTTCTTTCCGATAAACTACAAGAAAGCGAGTAAATAAAAAGCTTTCGCTCGCGAATAAAATTCATTTATTAGTCAGAAATAAGAAATCAGAAATCACATTCATAAACGACAAACATTCATTTTGACTTTCCTCTGGAATTACACGCGGTAAAGTGCGCGACAAAGTTTTTCGCGATCGTCACTTCCAGTTGTCGGTGCGAGTTTGTGAAGTGGAAGATGCGAGCGAAACCTGGCAATTGAGAGTTTGCATCGAAGTGATAATAGTTTCGATGTATTCAGCGAAATTGAACGCTAAAAGGAAGCGTGTGAAGCGATTGTATTGACGGAATGAAGCGAATAGCATAAAAAAAGCATTCACAACACGTTCACTTTCTCGATTTGAAACAATGTTTTGCATCGAAATTGTCCGCTCAACACTTTTTTGGTTATCGAACTATCGGATGCTTTCTTTTCCACTTGTCGCGAAAACGAAGCGACTTCTCACACACAAATCAAAATAAAAATTGTGTTTGCCGTCGAAACTGAAGGATATTGTCGCGGAGGATGTGAATGATGTTAGCCTACTTTTTTCTTATGTTTTCGCGTCTTTCGTGTAATTGTCATTATTTTAAATAATGATTAAAATAAGTTGTGCAGAAAAATGAGAGAACAATTGGCTTTCTTTGAGCAAAGATAATTGAGCAGCGATGACATTGATATGTATGCATTCGCTGCAGCTTCATTGTGGATCAAGGTCTTCAATTAACGCATTTTACTTAGAGAATAAAAAAAACGCTAAATTCGAGTGTTACTTTCGAATTGGTGAGTGGCGAACGAGCGCTGATTAAGTTCAGCAGCACTCCCACTACGCACCGCGATTATGTATTTACCTGCGTTTGTGTTTACAATAATAACACGCAATGCACACACAATTCGCGAAGAATGTGTGTTAAAAACTTGACGAAAGTGGAGCAAAGCTATGCGAAGTAGTAGCTGCTTGAGGAAGAAGGTGGAGTGCGCTTATGTCCACAACAAAATCACTCGACGAGTGTAAGACGGCTAGTCGTTGCTCGTTTAATGACTTTTCTGCGGCTACTCGTTGTTCATTTAATTACATTGTTCTCTATGCAATATACTTCACTCGCTTTTTTTAGGTTAATTCACTTATTTTTCAAAAAGTTTACTCGTTTGCAGCACATGCGATGTTTCGTTGTTCGAATTCATTTTTAAAGTACAGGAACCGAGAGCGCTTTCCATTCAAACCGCGTTCAATCTTTTCTCGCATTATGGCCTCAAACAACTCTCATTCGAAAACGATATGTTTCAATGTCGTTGCGAGCAATTCACAAAAACACTTCGTTTTTCGGTTTTTTTTCAATTTACACTCTTATCTTTCAAAACTATTTCTTACATAATTAAAAAGCGGCGCAACTTTTTTTGTCGCTCGCTCACAGCGATTTGCGCATCTTTCTCACATTTTTGTTTTCACCTCAAACCATTCAAAATTGATTTAAATTTTCATCTAATTTAGATCTTCACTCATGTCGAGCTTTGAATTCTAATCATTCCTTTTGCCCGAATTCAAGATTCAGAGATCAAAGTTCGAAGCGCTTAATTTCACCTACTGCCATTGAAAGTGATTTTTTCAATCGAATCTACTCGCGTACCTATTTTGAAAAACGTGCAAACACTAGAGATTTCATGACGACAAACTTGTGCTAATTCGAAGTCAAAATTGTGCCACTTTTTTATTTACCACATTTTCGTCATTATCTCGCGAAGTATTTTCATTTAAGACGGAAGTTTTCTTTTTTTACTCCGATTTCGTATCATTTCAGATTACAATGTCATTCATTTTTTCTTTTTGCTCATTTATTTCTTGAAGTGGTACAATAGCTTCCACAATTGCGATAATTTTGGTAACACAAGCCCTGTCATTATTCAAGTAAAATTATTGCCGACAAACATTCAAAGAGATGAAAATAAAATGCAATTTCGCATTGCAGGTATTCTTACGTGATCATTAAAGCTTCTGGCCGGATGTTTAATTCGATTGAGATTATAATTATCATTCTTGCAATTACTTGAAGCAGCAATGATTTTGATAGAAATTGTTTACTAGTTTTTAATTCCGAGTTTTTCTCGTCACTCAACAAAAATTTGATGCTCGAGTTTAAGTGAACACAATTTGCTGTTAAATCATTTTAATTCACATTGTTTGTTACAAATCGCTGACAAGAAGCTTATGCGTAAAAATGTGTAAAATAAATTAAAACTTTGTTATATTTTATGACAATTAAGTTAAATTTTTGTTGTAATTCACGCGAAATTGAAAAAAAAATTACAAAAATGTCAAATTTTTCAAAATTGAAGTTTCAGAAAAGTAAAGTGGACAACGAAAGATGTAAAAGCAACAGAAAGTTTCGAAAACAATTTTGAAATAAGCAACTAAAAGTTCAATTTTTGATATCGAAATCTGTATTCTAATTCGGCTTCATTCAATCCAAACTTTATTAGGAAGTACGGCTTATGTTTATTAAACTCCCAAATTAAAACAATTATATGAAAAAATCAGTTACAATAGCTGTAGTGCCTATGAAATTATTTTTAGAAAACGCAACTTCATCAATGACATTCGCTTTAGTTTTTACTTTTTGGCAATTGTCAACAAAATTGCTTTGAAGTTTAAATGGAGCGCTTGTGTATTCAGTTTTTTTTTTCTGTCTATCTGTTATAAGGTCGTAATGGTCCCATTTGCTTTAAATCCCATTTGACGATACCTATTTTGAAAATATGCATTAAAATGTCTACTTTGTTTTCATAATGACCAAATTAATTAAAAATTAAAATTTCCTTTTTCAACGGCACTAAGAATTATCTTTAAGGAATTTTTACTTTTATTTTTAATTTTATTAAATAAAATGTAGAAAAATTATGCAACAATAGACAAAAAAAGTTTCGCTCCACAGTGAAGTACGCTTTTAGCATTGATAGCATTTGTTATAATACTTTGTGCAAAAAAAAGTCAAATGAGAAGTGAAGCATATTTTTGCTTCTCAAAAGAACGGCTTTTCTTTCTTAATTTGTACTTGCTACTTAATAAATATTTTCATTTTAAAGTTCACTTCATTAGTTTCACGAATTTTTTTCCCATTCAAACTATTTTACATGCAAACAGTGTTAAACTTTTTATGCGCGCGCTAAAAATTTTCTCGCCAATCTTTCCTCAAACGAATTTTGATGTTTGTTCACATCCGCGCTTAACGTCAATCCTTCACATCCATCGTTTGATACTGAATTTACTCATTTATTTGTAATTTCTCTATGGCACATAAATTCTTATCATTAAAAGTCTCAATGACCCCAATTATGTAGGACCGTTCAACATGCGGAAATCTGTGGTTTTGGAGTAAATGTGGAACTTGAAAATCTTTGCTATTTGTTCTGTAAATTATTATAAAGTACATTTGCTAAATAATAAATTAACAAAACCACGCTGTAAAAGTTAAAAGATTCAAGTGAAATCTCTCATGTACAAATCACGTCACTGTTTAATTCACGTCAGACAAAGAATAAGTTGTTCTGGAATAATCAAACGAACACCATTTTAACTTCAAATGAATCGATTTATCTTTTAAGGTCAATAAAAAATGTTTTTTGTATTGACCTTCCAATGATCTTGATGAAATAAGCAAATTAAATAAAGTAAAATGGTGTTGGTCTAGGTCTCTCCGTTCTTTCTCTACAAGACAATCGTGTAAGGGCCTTGTATTTGGTGATCTTTACTTCATTATTTGAAAATTTTGTTTCATAAAATCAACTAAATAACAGCTATTAGTGAATTTATCACAATTATCCTGTCGCATTCATCCATCGCTTTTTAAATTGACTATTTTTGTCCATAATTGCTTCTTTAAATGTATGAAATAAATTTTTGAGACACTTTTTTTAATTAAGCTTACTTACCAATGAGATCATAATAAAATCCAATGTTATCCACTTCAGATATTTGTCGAAAAAAGTCCCAATCTTCTATTTTCACTCTTTTCCTGCATTCAACCTCACCATTAGCTAATGGATGTCCGTCTAGTTCGAGGCTTTCAATGTCAAATTTGATGTCGAAATTTTTAAATTAATTACAATGCCAGCTAAGCTTGAGTTGTATGATGTTCTGTGATGTTATCGATTTCGAGCCTTTGCATCTCAGTGATTTTTTAGAGAATAAGGTAGAATTTAACTATCAAATACTGTGATGGCTGTGTTAAGATTGTGAAAATTTAAAATTGCTGAATGGCTGAACTTTATACTTGAAACTATTTTGAACGTCATTTAAACACTTTAATGTCATTGATGTTCTCTCTAAACTTCAAAAATTCGAAAAGGCAAAACTTTTAAAAATTCTCATATGAGCAGATCACATTTTTGTATATTTCAAAAGATGTTGTAAATGAGTTTTAACTCGTCCAAAAACGCGTGAAGCAATTTTATGAAAATTATAAAAATATTGTTGAAAGAAAAAATTTTGAATTCAACCTTAAATAAAATTTTAGAAATTAAAATAGGCTTTCACATTCATTTTTATTTAAAAAAATAAAACAAAAATAGTCGCTTAGAGCTGAATATAAAAAGTTGAAATTTAGGCCTCAGAGCCCATGTTATAGATAAATCGACATGCATAGAAACATTCATTGCCTAATAAAAGATGTAATTTACCTGCTTACAAAATTTCCTTAAAAACCCATCAAAGCTTTAAAAAACCAGTAGCGACAAATCTTATCTTATCGAGCTGGTGATGATTTCAGTTAAATTAAAATTAAAAATTTGATCACCTCGCGTAAAAAATTTTCACAGCGGATTTTTTTAGTAAGTAGAAAAAAATAAGGAAAAAGATGTAAAATTTGAACAAAATTTTTTCTTGGAAAACTCCAAGTAATTTCGATGTTTTTATTTACATTGTAAATATTTGGTACTTATTTACTTATCCTTATCCTTAAGCCTCATTCTTTTTAAAAAAAGAGAAAAGGCTAAAATTTAATCCAGAATATAAGTATGTATTTCTCCCATAGAATTAATGTTAATTTTGGTAAAAAATTATCAATCGCATGATGGGATAGATCGCAATCGAAAAAATCTTCGACTTATTTTTGACAAAGAAATCAATTATCCTTAAAATTTGTGAACCAAAATAAAATAAAATTCTACTTAGAAATTTGGATAAACAAATAATAATTGCCCTATAAACTTCAATTCTATTTACTGAAAATTATTTTTATCATCAAAAAAAAAAATATTTTAATGCTGCCAAAACTGTATAAATATTAAAATTAAAAATATAATTTTTGCATCAAAAGAGGGGAAATTAATTAACAGAAAAACTATGAGATTTACTTGATTGATAAAATTTATATAAATTAATTAAAATTTCAAAATTTTCTGTCCTAATTTTTGTTCCAAAAACGCATAAATTTTGCCCCAAAATTTGTCCCGAAAATATTTTAAAAAATGTTCCAAAAATCAAGGCCCTACTTATAATCTAATCAACTTTTTTGTTTTTGAGGGTGAGAAAATTTAAAAAAAATGAGAAAAATTTCAAGATTAAAAAATTGTTTCATGGGTAAAATTTAATTTTTTTTTCATATTAGTAAATTTTTTAAAAAGTTTACAGGCGCCGGGTACTTACAATATTATTATTACTGATTTATAGTCATTTTTGTTTAGAAAAATCTATTTTGCTTCCATTACATCGAAATGATTTTAAAATTTTTAACATTTAATTAATTTTCATAATTATTTTTATATAAAACGAAGGAAACAATGTATTTATCGTCATTTACAAATCTTTTTATGCAGCAATATCTTTCATTGCTGGTCAAAACAAAATTTTTTTTGACGTTCCTATTTGTTAGTAAAATAGAAATTATAAAGAAAACTTCATTTAAGAAAACTATTTTATAAAATACAGTAAAAGCCATAGAAGTCCCCTATTTGAAGGGCTAACATTATGCTTGAATTCAGTTCTTTTACCAAAAATAACCAATCGGATTAAATCAAGGGGAGTTTTTGTGGCGTTTACTGAAGAATCCTTGTAAAAAATTTTATTTAAGACTATACAGCTTTTAAAAGTAGCAAGATTTTTGCTCGATACTGTATAATGCGCTAGCTAATTTCGGAGTTTGTAAGTCTTGTGTTTCTCTCGCCTGTATTTTTTTTTTNNNGATAAAAATTAAATTTTTTCATGAAGTGATGTTCTCACGCATTTTTTAATCGTGCAATCGTCTTTCGCGCTCTCAAAAATATATAAAAGTTTGGTTTGACTAGATGTTATGCTTGACAGTCAAAAACTTTCCTTGTTAGTTATGTTTTGCATTCCATCTCATTAAGACATATTCAAAGTTTCGTTCACTTTTGCTGTTGTTTTAAGTATAAAATAAAATGTTATACAAATAATAATCAAAACTAGCTGAAAAGCTCATTTTGATTTCCCAAAATTTGCTCAAATTCTAAATTTTTTGTGTCCGAGTTTTTTTTTATCGAGAAAAACACCCCAAAAATCCGATTCCTAATTCCAAAATTACGATGATCTCTTTTACTAGCTAAATTTTTGGAGAATACTTCGGATGAAATAGTAACTTGCCAGAAATTGTATCGTTCAACCATAAGTAGCTATTTGAAGTGAGTCTTCACACATGTTTACTTGAATTTATAACATCATTATCGATATATAAAAGAAAAAAGGAAAAGTGATGACAAAAATGATACAGTCATTCGAAAACAATAAACATATTTTAATAGAAACTTGATGATGCTTTGTAAAGATGCAATAAAATATCGAGAGGAAAACTCAGTGAGAATTAAAGTTTCTATTGAATCCTCCGTCGCCACCGCGATTACCAAAACCGCCTCTACGATCACCTCCAAAGCCACCTCTACGGTCTCCGCCGAATCCTCGGCCATTCCCACCACGGCCTCGACCACCACTGTCACGACCTCTGAAGCCGCCACTATCACGTCCTCTGAAGCCGCCACCTCCACTGTCGCGGCCTCTAAAGCCACCGCCACCACCTCCACTGTCACGGCCTCTAAAGCCACCACCACCACCGCGAAAGTTTCCTCCGCCTCTTCCACCGCGAGAGCCTCTCGGAGTACCTCTTCCCGCGCCTTTCGGTTTCGAATCGGTACCCGGAGGCTTCGGTAGGAAACGCTGAAGTGGCAGCAGTTTGTTGGGATCGATATACAGTTTTTGATTTAGCGAAAACGACGACGATTTGAATGTGTCCAGAAGCGTGACTGAAACAGACTGAAAGCAAATTATTTTTGCGAAAGCGAGAAAGGCACAATTTGCTTACGTAATCTCGAATGCCCCCGAAGATTTCGTCGACTTTTCCGACTTGCGTCATGTCTTCCAAATAAATGGGAGCGTTGAAGAATGGAACCTCTTCGATCAGCGACTTCACCACGAGTTGGTTCTCGCATTCGTGCGTAAACACGCCGAATTCCTGAACGCGTTCGGGCGGTCCGCTGTCGAAGCCTCTGTGGCCGCCTCCGCGTCCGAAGCCGCGACCGCCCGAATGACCTCCGCGATTGCCGCGTCCAAAACCGCGGCCGCCAAAACCCATTTCTCTACACGTGCTCTTGCTTAGGGACCGTTACCTGTTTGCGTCCGTCTACCCAATTGTGCGCTTGAAATGCTTGTGTTCTAAACTTTGATTTTCTCTCCATTTGCCAAACTTTTCGACTTTTACTCTTCGAAAGTTTTTAGTGCTAATCAATCCATTGATTTCACTTTTAACAGCTAATGGAAAGTCAAATCTTTTCTCTATTTTCAAACACAAGTAATTTAAATAAGTTGCTGTGTGATTTTTAATTTTTAAATGCTTCTCCTACAATGAACCGCACAAAAATCCCCCACCCAAAATGCTCATATACATGCTATGGTGGGGATTTTTGCGCGGTTTACTGTATTATGATGCTTAAAAAAATTTGAACATTGATTTTAAGAAACAATCGCCGAACAAAACTTGCTTCTTTTGTTATTCGTGAACATTTATTCGCATTAAACTGCAATAAATCCACAAAAATTATTGCGAAATATTCAATTGAAAAAAGCAAAAAAACTCGCGCAAATCTTTTTTCTAAACGCGCTTGTGTTAGGTTAAAAATAAACAGAAGCTTTGTGTGTTAAGTAGACTCCGTTTTACGAGTTTACTGCGATAATCACAATTGAGTAAAGTGATTTTTGACGCAATGTTTTCGATGAACTTATTTCGATTTGAACACCGAACAGCAACAAGTATTTTCGATTTAAATTTAGCCAAACACCATTAACAATAGACGAGTTGTGAAATATGAATGTGGCATGTTATTGTTCATTACACAATTGACTTCTTTAAATACCCGTCGAACCACCCTCTTACATTGTCCTAATCTCGTAAGTACTTCGGCGCACGCTGAAGATTTCAAGCAAACCAGTAGTAGTAAAAAAAAAATTTGACGCATTTGTTCGCTTGTTTTTGTTAAGAATTGCGTTCAAAATTAATTAATTCAGTTTCATATTTAATTTGAATTTCATATGATAGAAAGCAGTGGTCAACAAAAAAACTATTGGTGAGTATATTAAAAGATAATAGCTGCTCGTGTTTCATCCGCTCTGTTCTTCTTATTTTTCAACTTCTCTATCAGCTTGTGCGAAATGTATCATTAAGAGGTGACTCTAAAATTTTCAGAGACCACGATTTTGTTTAAAATTTAAATTTTCTTATGTTTTATTACATTTAACTTTATTCTTTAGCTAAAAAATCTAAAACACAACTTACGAAGATGTTTGATGAATGATGAAGAGTAAACTTTTAAGGATAAAAGTACGAAAAATCAGCTTTCATTATCAGTTTTTTTTAATTTTGCATTTATATCGTTTTGTTTATGTTTATATGTTGTATCGAGAATTATGATATCAGTTGAAACGAGCGGATTGATATTGTCGTTCGCTAATTGATGTTAATTTTTTCTTTTGTGTAAACAGTTTTATTACTCTGAGCAGAAAAGTTTCTCGCTGATTTAAAAAAGTTTCGATGAACGCTTTGTTTTTAAATTTTTCATATTTTAATTTAAATGCAATCAGGCAAATTGTGATTACTTCTGATTAGTTTCTTATCGATTCATTTAAAAGTGTAGAAACTCTTTCCGAACTAAACAAAGAAAATTTTGTTTGTAGACGAGTTTTGCTTGGCTTTAGCAGCTGCTTATTTACCTAATAAATATAAATGAAATACGCTGGGTGGTGAGCAAATAATTATCGAAGGTGAATGAAAAAAAAAATTAATTTTTGACAAATGAGTGTTTATGACTTTTAACGAAATTTAGTGAGCGCGTACTTATGATTTAAAACAATTCTTTCATGCAAATCCTGAAAATAAAGACGTCAAAGCAAAAGTTAAGCGAGCGCAGAATTGAAAACGAGATTCGAGACGAGAAAAATTTGACCTCAACGAATCTCCTTTTGTTTCACAGTTAATTGAACGATTGTAGAAAAAAAAGCGTGAAAAATTGTGTTTACAATTCAATCAATTCACTGTTATTTTGACTGACTAAATTTACGACGAAATTGAAAACAGGACAGCGTGGAAAACAAATGATTTGGGTGTACGGCCACATTCTGACGCGGCGTTTCACAAGACAAGAAACAAATAAATATTTAGAAAATTGTTTTCGGTCTGATGAAAAATTGAGTTTTTTTTAAGTGAAGAAAAGACGGATTTTTAAGAAATGAGCTCACTATGAAATTGCTTTTAAAAAGCGTTTACACACTCAAGCAATTCAATTGTTTCATGAATTTTATTTGTAATTTCTTCTTTTTACGAGTTTTCAATTTTCATCGTCCAAAAGTTGGTTGATTATGAATTGAGTTAACAAAAAAAAATTCAAATAACTTTAATTTTTTTTCTAAGCTCAAATTTTACTCGTTTAACAATTAAAAGCTAAAGAAAATTTTTCTCACTACCTATTAACGCGTGTTTGCGCATTTTTGAAGCTTAGAAAAGCCCACGATTTTGCTTATTCAATTTTTGTCTCACTTTATTTAATTAATAACCAATGAAAAATTCTTATTTGTTTACCATTCAAAAACCCATAAGCCGCTTATTCATTTTCTCTCGATTATTCAATCTTCCCATAAATAACTTTAACTCAGCTTGAAATTATGAATTTTTAATTGTTTTAATTTATTTCAAATTCAATCTTCTTTTTGCTCATTATAATTGACTTTTCTAATCTCTATTGTGACCAATTTTTGCTTCAACTTTTCTTTTTCAAACATAAAACTTAAAACATATAATAAAATAAACTTTTCTTCGTGTTTAAATGCATCTTATGTAATCAAATTTATTTTTTAGTTGTTCAATAAAAAGCTCTGAATGAAACGAATAGAAATTTATTGAGTTAGTTATAGAGATGAAGAATGTGAAGTATGAAATATAAAAAGAATTATTGTTAAAAACGTCGCCTAAAATATCATTTGTTATCTATTTGATTTTATCTTCAAACGATGCTTTTTAAAAATTAGGTTAACTGATTGAAACACACATTTGAATATCTATTTTAGGCGCTTAAAGTCAGCTAATTTATTGCAATTCTTAAATGAGAATTTAGTTTGAATCAAAGTTGATGAAAAATTGATGAAAGTCTACGACTTTCAACGCCACAAATCGAATGCACCAAATAGAATTTTATCGATTTTTGAGGCTTTCACAGAGTGGCAAAAGTCGGCTTCCTCTCGAAAATAAATGTCAACTGTTTCTTTGCAGAGATGAAAGAGACAAAAGTGAAAAATGGTAGACAAGAAGCAAAGCATTATATTCAACAAAAGCATTGCGCTAAAATTGTTTGGAAAAATGTGTTTTTATTCGCTATTCTTCATACTTCGTTAATCTACGGCTTATTCGCATTGATTTTCATAAAACCATGGAAAACAATTCTTTTCGGTTAGTATAAGTAATTTCAAGTTTAAATTAATTTTAAATTTTTCTTTACTTCAAAGCATTTGTATACGGTGTTTTCGGAGGTCTCGGAGTGACGGCAGGCGCTCATCGTTTATGGTCGCATCGTGCATACAAAGCTAAATTGCCTCTGAGGATTTTTCTCGCTATTATGCAAAGTGTTGCGGGTCAGGTAAGCAAAATAAGAGTTTGAAGTGCACACAAAAATTGATTCAATCTTAGAATCATATTTACGAATGGTGTCGCGACCATCGTGTTCATCATAAATTTTCTGAAACCGACGCTGATCCTCATAATGCGAAACGAGGATTTTTCTTCTCTCATATGGGCTGGTTATGCGTTCGCAAGCATCCAGATGTGATTGAAAAAGGCAAAAATGTTGCAGTCGATGATTTGCTTAAGGATCCGGTGGTAGTTTTTCAAAAGAGGTAAATTTCAAACATTGGGATTATTGTAAATTTATTCTCGATTAGATACTTTTACCCGATGTCTTTCCTGTTCTGTTTCTTGATACCAACTGTAATTCCGGTCGTAATTTGGCGTGAGACTTTCATCACTTCATTTATGATCGCATTCATGGCTCGCTATTGTTTGGCATTACACATGACATGGTTAGTTAACAGTGCCGCTCACATGTGGGGCTATAGACCGTACGACAGAAAAATTGGTGCTCGTGAAAATATATTCGTTGCAATCGGTGCAATGGGCGAAGGCTTTCACAATTATCATCATAAATTTCCTTTTGACTATTCAACTAGCGAATTGGGCTTGAAATTCAATTTTACCACTTTCTTCATAAATTTAATGGCATTTCTCGGTCAAGCGTATGATTTAAAACGCGCTACGCGCCAATCAATCGAAAATTGTAAACAAAAAGTACTCGCTGATGAAACGAAATAATTCAAAATTTTAAAAAGTTAATTAAATTTTTTTAGTTAACGAATCAATTATGATTATGATGCGATATGTTTACATAGCGATTTTTAGGATTTTAGGGCTTATAAACGGTATTTGAGAAATTTGGAAACATTTGCTTGAGCTTCGAAAAGAGTGAATATTCTACATTTGGGAAGATTTTACGGTTTTTAAATAGAAAACATCGCAACTAATAAGTTTTGAACTGGAATAAGATATCAACAGTCGGTTTTGTTTTTTCTTCTTTTTATCAAGCAGCATAAAACTACAGCTACCGCCAAAATGTTTTGCTGTCTTATCCATGTAAAGCGAGTATATTTAATGTAAATTATCGCAAAACATTCCTCCATGAGCTGTACATGCAAACTATGTAAGAAATTTCAAAATAAGAATTATTTTTAAATTTCTCGATGACGAATTTAAATTTTCGACAGGTCGGAAAAGAGAAAAATAAAGTTATCATAATTTCCGCTTTTCTTTTGTTTTTAGTCTGAGTTTTATCCGTCTCAAGAAATCGTTGTGATACTGAAATAGATTTCAATTACAGAGTCAAATATAAGCCACTTATTATGAGAGGAGATGATCATGAAATAAAAGATCGATTCACTGTCTATCTTTTCATAATTCAATTGTTAAGAGGAAAATAAGAAAT